>CAKNWT010088676.1:0-11388 GCA_932066315.1 Andricus coriarius | reverse complement strand
CGAAGAATGACTTCCGAAAATAAACTGTTATTTAATAAATATATGTGAAATAAATTTTTTTCTAGTCTAAAATCGGAAATTGTACAATTTATATACATTCTTGTGCATTTTTCAATAATTATTTATTCAAACTACAATAATTGTTTTAATTCCAATTTTGAATTGCGCGCCAACTGCGGCCAACCAGTGCGCGGCCCGAACGCAAGCGCAGTAGCACAGGTGGCCAATATTGGCATCATTGCTGAAAGTTTGGTAAAATAAAGAAAAGGAACTGATGAACGTTTATATATCAATAAATTTTTACAATTAAAATAAATAATCATTTTTGGAAATCTCTTTTCCTTGGAAAAATTTATTGATATATAAACGTTTCCCAGTCATTTTTCTTTCTCTCCAAACTTTCAGCTCGCTATATCTGCTCGTGTGAAATTGGTATATTGAAAAAATATCGGTAAAGTAGGAATCGGGTAAGTTTGACGCACCGTTAAACGTTCGAAGAAATAAATAAAAATAAATAATAATAGTAAATAATAAATAATAATTAAATAATCATTTTGAAAAAAAATCAAATTTTATCCGGTCTAATTTTTTATCAATTTTTAATATTATTGATAAATTATTGTTATTATTATTATTATTAAAATCAAAATCGGAGTGTAGTGTTTGTGTCAAAAGTTTTTAAGATGCAAGAATTAACTTTTATACTTTAATTGTGATTATGACTAAAGGCATGTGATACTTATCCGATTCCTACCTTACCGACATTTTTTTTTCATTACACCAGTTCTACGCGAAATGAGATATCGAGCTAAAACTTTTGTGAAATAAAGAAAAAGGACTAAAAAACGTTTATATGTCAATAAATTTGAAAAATAAAAAATAAATAATAATTTTTGAAATTTTTTTTTTGTATTTGTGAAAATTTTTTGGTACATCAACGTTTCTTAACTCCTTTTCCTTGTACCTACAAAGTTTTAGCTGAATATCTCATTTCGTGTTGAATTGGAATAATGAAAAAAATGTCGGTAAAGTAGGAATCAAAGAAGTGTCTCATGATGTTGAGCGTTTGAATAAATAAATACAATTAAACAAAAATAAAATAATTATAGTAAATTATAAAGAATAACAAATAATAATTTATTGATAATATGAAATTTAAAAAATTTTAATTTGAATAAATTTTTTTATCAATTTTTATTATCAATAATGACTTTTTATTATCAATATTGAAAGTAAAATTTAGTGTAGTGTTTCTGTCAAAAGTGTTTAAAATACTAGGATTGACTTTTAAACTTTAACTTCGATTATGGTTAAGATCATGTGATATTTAAACGATTCCTACTTTACCGACATTTTTTCATTATTTCAATTCTGCACGAAATGAGATATTCAGCTAAAACTTTGGTGATATAAAGAAAAGGGACTGAGAAACGTTTATATGTTAATAAATTTTTACATTTAAAATTAATAATAATTTTTTGAAATTTTATTGTAAAAATTTATTGGTACATGAAATTTTCGTAACCCCTTTTCTTTACACACTCAAACTCTCAGCTCGATATCTTATTTCATGTGAAATTTGCATATTAAAAAAAAATGTCGGTAAAGTAGGAATCGAAGAAGTGTCTCATGATGTTGAGCGTTTGAATAAATAAATACAAGTAAACAAAAATAAAATAATTATAGCAAATAATAAAGAATAATAAATATTAATTTAATAATAATATGAAATTAAAAAAAAATTTATTCGATTTAATATTTTTTACCAATATTTAATATCATTATTGATTTTTTATTATTAATATTAAAAGTAACAAGCGAAGCGTAGTGTGTGTATCAAAATTTTTTAAAATACTAGAATTGAATTTTAAACTTTAATTTCGATTATGCCTAAGGGCATGTGACACTTCTTCGATTCCTACCTTACCGACATTTTTTTAAATATGCAAATTTCACACGAAATAAGATATCGAGCTGAAACTTTGGTGAAATGAGGAAAAGGATTTAAGAAACGTTTATATGTTAATAAATGTTTACAATAAAAATGAATAATATTTTTTGGAAATTTAATTTTATCTGTGAAAATTTATTGGTACATGCATGTTTCTTAAACCCTGAGAGTTTAATTCATTGCATTCTATTTTATTTAGGAGTAAAACAAAATAGTTTATTCAAGAGTAAAACAAAATAAATAGTTTATTCAGTAAATTTTAATACAATCATTACAATAGCAATACATTTATTTTTTTCTTTACAGTGCACAATGAGGCTCAAAACCATGAGTCGGAGGAAGAGGTGGATGAAGATGTCGAGGATGATGAAGGGGAGGAGGTTGACGTGGAGGGTTTGGAGGACGTTGGTGTGGAGGGATTGGAGAGGGAGGAGGATGAAAAGGATGAGAGGGCTGCAGTCATGGAGACGATTTATCGCTCTCAGCTGCGAATGTATCAACAGATGCATCAACAGCAATTGCTGGAACAGGAATTGCAACAGCAGCAGTTGCAACAGCAGCAATTGCAGCAGCAGCAATTGCTCGAGCAGCAGTATCTACAGTAGCATTATCTCCAAACGGGCGGTGGTTCACATGAAGGTAGGAGAGAGAGTCCTTTTATTATTAAATGGGATAGGTCGCGGTATTTTAAAAAGTTTAATGTGAATGGCCGCGAAATTGAAATTAAAATAGTATATAGAGCCTTCAGAGTCTGAAAATATCATCGAGTATTTAAAAAAAGCTTGTTTGTCCTTTCGTCCCGCACGCGATTTAAGTTTCGAGATCCTTTGGGATCTCATTTTTAAAATCATTCAAAGTAATGATGAGTTTAAATTGGATAAATCGTTTGTCGTAACTTTAAATATTATCAAAGGTATACGCGGTGCCGGACGAAAGTTGCTGACGCATGAGGGTGTTAAAAAAAGATCAATTTTAAATATCGATAATATAGATGATCTTTGTCTGCCGCGTTCAATTGTGGCTGCATATGTGTACCAAGAGCGAGGTACAATTCGCAGTGGAGACTTGCATGCGAAATGGGATAGTGTTAGAAAATCAAATGGAAAATTACAGCGAGCATTAGCTACTTAGCTAGTACGTAAATCGGGTGTGACGATCCCTGAATCCGGTTGTGGATTGTTTGAAGCAAATGTCATTTAAAATTACCTCCTACGCGAGCGAATCGCGTTAGTTATTTTTGAATTTAATAATTTTGGTTTGGGTAAAGCTCCACCGGTATATGACGGTACTAGCATAATTTCAGATTCGGTTCATACGGTACGCTATTGTGTAAATATAATGTTTTACATCCATAAAAACCACTTTGAACCTATTTTATGTTTAAAATCAGCCGCAGGTAGCCGGGAGTTTTGCGTACCCTGAAATAAAAGTTATGCAAATTCAACCACCCATAGATGCTCTAATAAAAGCAACTCATGCCATTCAATACCTCCTTGCAAATCTGGGGAAAACATAGTATATAATAATGCACCGGAAATAAAATGTAACTCATGCAATAGATTTTTCTTTGATACTAATTGTTTACGCAAATATTTTTAAAAAGGTTACTTTCCCGGTGGAGCAAGTGTATGTTCTGCCTTACAGATTTGCAAAAAGTGCTTGACATTTTACTGCAAAAACTGCAGATGCATACGTGCGTATAACCACGAGCGTTTCATGTCCCCTATTATCGAGCGTCTAGTTAATACTCCGAAGCGAATCTGTTTTGTGTTTTACGACTTAGAAACGCGACAAAGAAAAACGCTTCAAGGGGATAATTCGGTGAACATCCATGAGCCGAATCTCTGTGTAGCCCAGAAAGTCTGCTCTGATTGTTTATCGGATAAAAATATTAATGAATCATGCGTATATTGCGGTGTCCGGCAACTTATTTTCAAAGGGGAGAGTGTTATAAAGGATTTTATAGAGCACGTAACACGCGAGGGGAAAAATTCAAGTCAAACCATTTGTATTGCACACAATGCAAAAGGGTTTGACCTGCAATTTATTCTCCGTTACTTGGTGGAGGTAAAAGGTACGAGAATCCGTCCAAAGGTGATCACAAATGGCACCAAAATAATGCTAATGCAGGTCGGGGATTGTAAATTCGTAGATAGTTTGAACTATATGCCTATGCCCCTGAGTGCTCTACTCGAAGCATTCGGGCTGACTGGTGAGGGCTCAAAGAAAGGTACATTTCCACATTTTTTCAGTAGAGTAGAAAATTATTCATACGTAGGTCCTCCGCCACCGGTTAAAGATTACTCCCCTGATACCATGACAATCGACACTCGTAAAGAATTTTACGAGTGGTACGATTCGTGTAAAGAAAATTATGTGTTTGATTTCTAAAAGGAGATTGTGGCCTATTGCGTAAGCGATGTGACGATACTTCGTCGTGCATGCCTCGCATTTAGGTAAATTTTTTTAAAATGCGGTAATGTCTGTACCTTTGCTGAATGCGCCACCATAGCTTCTACGTGGTCAAGAGTTTACAGAAAAAATTTCCTTCGCCCTGAAACCATAGGTATTATACCCAATGGCGGTTACAGACGAGCAAATAAGCAGTCTGTAAAAGCCATTGAATGGTTATTATGGGTTGAAAGAGAAATTGGTGTAGAAATCAAACACGCAGCAAGAAGTCGTGAATTCCGACTACCAGAGGGAGCTCTAGTTGACGGATATTATGTAGATAGTGATGAAAAGCGTCATGTTTTACAGTTTCATGGCTGCTTTGGGCATGGGTGCGTGCAATGTCACAAAATAAATCGCGATATAAAATTAACCTCCGGGGAAACTCTTGACACACGATATGAAAGCACTTGCGCCGCGAGTGAAAAAATACGTAATGATGGTTAAGTAATGACCGAAATTTGGGAGTGCCAGTAGGATAAACTAAAGAAAAATACACCCCAGATGCATGCATATTTAAAAAGTCATCCCTTGTTGCATTTGTTTCAAAAATGGGTAACTTTCCTGTGTGTAAAGGCGCAACTGGAGCAAATTATGAGAATTTGAAACAAATTGATGGTTTGATCAAATGTCGTGTAATTCCACCTCGTAATTTATACCATCCAGTGCTACCCGTGCGAATGCATGGGAAACTCATGTTCCCGCTTTGCCACACATGTTGCGCGTCAATGAGTCAAACCGATTGTACTCATGACGATGCAAAGCGTGAGTTGGAAGGAATATGGCTTGCGGATGAGTTAAATAAAGCCATCGAACTCAATTATAGAGTAACACATATTTCCGAGATATGGGAATATAATGTTACTCAATACGATGCAAAAACAATTTCATTAAGAGCAATTCGCCGAACAAAATTTCATGATGTCGTATCTAGAACGGAGAAAAAAACATGTAAACCTGTAAATTGTAAACGACGATTTTTTGAGAATTACGATTCTTTACCTCACGGGTATGTTGAAGAGGGAAAAGACAGGGAAGATTCACAGTAGTTTGATTTTAGTAGTTTGTTTTGTTTTTCTGTAGATAATTATTTATAAAATCATATATAAGATCTCTCTCTCCACCTGCATATGTATTGAGGAGATGGGCAGCATGGGTTCAGCTGGAGGATCATGTATGTATATTTGAATAATCTGCTCTTAAACCATAAAATTGTATGATTAATAGTTTTTTTTATTTCAGCAAGTATCCACCTTTTTAAATTCTCTTTTTTGTTTTAACATTTAAAACTTGTAAGTCATAGTTGTAATAAAAATATTAGCGATGATACCCGGAATATTAGGAGTGAATGATATCTAACACCAACATCTGCGATCAAACTGAAGGTAAGTATGTCGTTTAAATTTTATTCAAAAAGACTTCCCCGGAAGCGCGGGCGGACTGGCTGGTGGGCGCGGACCGCGGGCGCTGAAAATAACCTAATAGCAGCGCCACCGCATCGCGGCGACTAGGGTTATAAGCTCATTACCCTGGCAGCTGCAACTAGGCCCATAAGCTCAATTGCCTGGTAACCGTGCGCGCGGAGAAATATAAGCTCATTGACTTGAATTTTGATTTAATTTTGCCATCAGACTTTACGATTAAATTTGAGACAACAACAAAAAATCACATAAAAGGAGATTACATAGTATGATTTCTTTATTCTTCAACATGGATCCAAGGTGGAAACATCCATTTACATCTATAATTTCTGGGCCAACGGGTTGCGGTAAAACGGTTTTTGTAAGAAAATTTCTCGAAAATATTAATTTAATGTGTGACGTTGTATTTTGTCGCATAATTTTATATTATTCAGAATGGCAACCATCCTATAAAGAGTACGGAGAGAAAGTTGAATTTCGTGAAGGTTTACCACAAGCATCAGACTATGCTAATGATCCTCGAGCCAAACTTGTAATTATAGACGATCTTATGCGTGAATCGTCAAATAATACAGTCGTCGATCTTTTCACCAAGGGAAGTCATCACAAAAATCTGAGTGTGGTCTTTATATCACAAAATATTTTTCATCAGGGGCATGGTCAACGAGCTATTTCTTTAAACGCTAATTATATTGTAGTATTTAAAAACCCGAGGGATCGAGCGCAAATTCAACATCTCGCTAGACAGGTATACCCTGAAAATAAACTTTTTCTACAGGAAGCTTATTATGACGCAACTTCTAGTCCTCACGGTTACCTCCTTCTTGATTTAAAGCAATCTACCCCTGACAACTGTAGATTTAGAACTTGTATATTTCCGTCAGATTCATACCAATGCGTTTACGTACCATCAAAGGGTATAAAAGCAGGATCATCAAGCGACCTAGTACCAGTTGTACGTTTGTCATGATGACGTGCGCACGAAAATCCATCGGAAAGAAGAATGTTAAAACATTACATGCTCTCTATCATTTGAATACAGATCAACGAAACGCTGTTTTAAAAAAAGCTAACCCGCAACTCGTTAAAAGTATTTGTGAATGTGCATTGAATATTTTACACCGAAACGTTTCTCTAAAAGAAACCGACAAGCGAAAATTGAAAAAACACAGATATGCATTAAGAAAACTTGTGACGCCACGTGGTACGTGGAAGAGTAAAAAACGCTTTATTGTGCAAAAAGGAGAGGGATTCTTGCCCCTTTTAATAGCTCCAATCCTTGGCACACTTTTTTCCAACATGTTTTCATCTTCGTAATTGCTTGTCATAAATATTAAAATGGAGCATGCTAGGAAAATGGTACTTGTGCCAAGTGATAGTGTTGAGCAAATTAAGCTCCAGTCGTATCCACAACAACAACAATTATTCAACAATTTTATCACCTCAAAAACACCCGGAAATGCCATTTCCAGACTGGACGCCGAAATGAGTAAAATTTTATACTCTTCATTATACACTGATGAGCATGAAAAGTGAAAATTGTATCAGCAAGTTTTACAAAGGTTTTTGTTCTTTACCGATGAAGCGAAAAATTTAATTGGAAAGAAGAAGGAAATAAAAGACGCTGTTGAGGACAAGTTAAACAGTGAGCAAAATGAAATGACGAGTCAGGATCAAGATGACCATGATTCTACTCACCCCATCGCAGATATTATTGCCTCTGTGCCAAAAACTTATAGGGAGAAGAGTTAATTTTTGCTTGAGAGATTACGAGCACCAGAGGTTAAAAATAGAATAAAATGGGATAAACAGGGTGTTGTCTTCATCGACGGAGCACGTGTTGAGAAATCAAATCTTTCAGATTCAGTGAACGATGCTATAAGATATAGAAAATCAGTTGTTGTGCCAGGAAGACATCAGTTTGCAAAGTTTCTTCAAGGAATTAAGACACCTAAGGAAATTTTGGGTAATCGTGAGTACTGGAGATCAAAAGCACATGTATCTGTAACAAGGTTATTAAACAACTCGCGTAAAAGTTCTACACCGAAAAAATCCAGGAAACTTGATGGTGAAGATGGGGATAATACTATAGAATATCAGTCTCTCTTGAGCGATAGCGAGAACGGGGAAAGTACCAACGACTCAGAAGCTGCAGATGATGATGATGATAATGTTAAAAGGAATACGAAGCCACATACCTGGATGGGTTTCAATCTCTAAAAAATGAAGCAATTGGATGACATATATTATAACCCTTCGCATGAGGCTTCTTACGCTGGCGTAGAAAAGATTGCCAGATCTACACAGAAAAATATTCCACGTAAGCAGGTAATTGACTGGTTAAAAAGTCAAGATGCATACAATCTCCATCGTCCTATTAGACGTAAATTTGCCAGACAACATTATAGTGTTTGTAATATTGATGATGTTTGGGAAATCGACCTAGCAGACTTGAGATCTTTGAAAAGCTACAATGATGATTTTTCCTACCTACTGGTTGTCATTGATGTTTTGAGCAAGTTTGCGTGGGTTGAACCACTGCAAAGTAAAACTGCACCTGATTTTA
This sequence comes from Andricus coriarius, assembly GCA_932066315.1. Lineage (NCBI taxonomy): Eukaryota > Metazoa > Arthropoda > Insecta > Hymenoptera > Cynipidae > Andricus > Andricus coriarius. The sequence continues at coordinate 2,999 of CAKNWT010088676.1, read as the reverse complement.
AAGAAGCATTTAAACGAATTCTTCATAGAACCGGTGATAGAATACCAGTTTACCTACAGAGTGATAAAGGAAAGGAATTTATCGGTAAAGTTGTTCAACAATTCTTTCGGATCGTGAAATACAATTTCGCGTTACACGTGATCCAAGAATAAAGGCCGCCATTGTTGAACGTTTCAACCGTACTCTCAAGGAGCGCATGTGGCCGTACTTTACACACCGTAATACGCATCGATACATTGATGTTCTCCAACCAATAGTGCAAGCCTACAACAATGCCCGCCATTCAAGCATACGTATGGCGCCATCTACAGTCAATCTTCATAATGCTGCTGTAGCTTGTGCAAATATACAACGACGATTTGTAAGAGAAGTCGGCCGTAAAAAAGTATCTAAATACAGCGTGAGTGATGTTGTACGCATCAGTCGTGCTAGAGACATCTTTGAAAAAGGATATGACGCTGGCTGGACAGAGGAGCTGTTTGTTATTAAAAAGGTTATCACCTGGCGAACACACGCACCTATTTTATACGAATTGAGAGATTTAGCTGGAGAGGATATTGATGGAATTTCCTACGAACAAGAATTGGCTGATGTTAAAAATAAGGACGTACAAAACGACGAGTTTATCGTTGAAAAGGTGATTCAATCAAAGGGTCGTGGAGCTAAGAAACAGCTCCTTATAAAGTGGGTTGGGTACCCTGACAAATTCTACTCGTGGATAGCAGCTACAGAGCTAAAGACTCTATAATGAATGATGAAGATCAGTTTTATCTCATTTTACCAAGTGATAGTTATATGAAGTATTTTCCACAGAATACAATCACCCACTTCATCACACAACTTCCACATGAAATTCGACTGCATGGTCGCTGGGTGGTGGGACTCACAGAGATTCAGTTTCCACGATCATTTCTCCATGTGAGAGGTGCATCAAGCATGGAAAATCGCATCTCAATTGTACCAAAATCAGTTGTAGAGAAAATAGGGCTCATTGAAAAATCTACAATTGAAAGCGTACGAGTTAATGAGAATGGCAGTGTAGATTTAGCCTTATATGAAAATTCTAACAAACAACGCGACAATAATATCATCTCAGCTGATAAAGGTTTTAAACTGGAACTGTCTAAAAAAGGAAAGTGGACACGTTTAATTACATCTTTCTTTCCACCTGGAGTTTATTCACAGCTAGATGACTTTATATATGCTGTAAATAACACTCCTGAAATAAATAAACATGTGGTTTTTAAACAAGAAAAAAGAAACAATCATTATATAACACTGGAGAAAATATGTAAGGAGGATTTTAAAATTCCGGGTCGTCACTTTCTTTTAATCAGTGAGAAGGTATCTCAAATTCTAGGTTTTGCACCTCACATACTTTTACCTATCGATTCATATATGGCAAACCATCCACCAAGTTTATCAAATGGACTACGAAGTAAACTTTTTGTCAATTGTGATATATGCGAGCCGCGTATCACTGGAAATGTCAAAACACCACTCTTGCGAGTCGTACCGGTTGATAAGAAAAATTATATTTTTGGATCCACCAGGTGACAAACTTTTCACCACCTCATTATATACCTATTCTTCAAACTTCATTCCGTACAATAGAAATAGATATAAGGGATCATCTGGGCCTTGGGGTACCATTTGAGCTTGTCATGTCAACCGTGACACTTCATTTCAAACGGATTGCGTAAACATGAGCTATTACACAGATTACTATACAACTCAGTCGGCGGTGGAGGAATTCCCAAAATTTACATTGGTTTTCATTACCAGAGAGGGCATGGTATAGGTAGTTTTCTCGGAGGCCTGTTTCGACGAGTTTTACCATTTCTCACACGTGGCGCAAGAGTACTTGGAAAAGAAGCACTGCGCCATGGAATGAATGTTATTGATGATGTGGAACGTAACATACCATTTAAGCAGGCAGTGAAAACACGACTCAAAGAGACTGGAAAAGAATTAAGGAGGCGAGCCATGGAAAAGGTGGAAAGTCTGATGAACGGATCGGGATATAAATTGACTGGGAAGAGGAATAATCTTCAGTCGTTCGGCGTTCGCAGCGTGTTGAACATCGCAGGAAAACCTCTTAGAAGAAATAAAAAGGGTGGGAAAATCAAGAAGAAGAGGAAGAAGAAAATGGCTGTCAAGAGAAAGACAAGTAAAGAATCTAAGAGGAAAAAAAGAGCAAAAAGTGCAAAAAGATCTGTGATTGACATTTTTGGAAACAAGTAAAAAATGTCATTTTTACAGTCTCACTCGTGTGAGTGTTTGAAATCGGAATTGGATCTCTTTTCTCTACCTCCAACACAAACATCCATAGAGGGCTCTCAGTGGGTACACTACAAGCCAGTTTCATCTCTCACAGGTGACTCACCCATCGAGTTTGTAGTTCCAGGCCAGGGAGATGAGTACATTGATCTTGCACATACACTTCTAAGTGTAAGAGTCAAATTAATCACTCCTAAAAAAACTGCAGAAAACACTTCCAGTGTAGAATCCGTTGGGCCTATCAACAATTTGCTGCATTCCATGTTTAACCTGGTGGATGTATACTTTAATCAGAAGCCTGTATCCCCACCAAATAATGCTTATGCATACAGAGCGTATATTGAATCTCTGCTCAACTATGGACCAGCCGCGAAAAAAAGTCATCTCACCTCAGCATTATGGCTTGATGATACAGCTGGTAAGCTGGATGACGTCACAATGCAAAACCAGGCTCTCGTTGATCGACGACTTATATTGGGTGAAGGAAGAAAAGTTGATCTAATTGGTCTTTTACACAGTGATGTTTTCAATCAAGATAAATTTCTCTTGAATGGTGTTGAACTTAGAGTTCGAATGGTGCGTTCCAAGGATGCTTTTTGCCTTATGGATCCTACTAATCAGGCTTATGTCCATATTGAAGAAGCATCTCTTCTTATAAGGCGTGCTAAAATCAGTCCTGGAATTCTTCTTGCACACGCAAAAGCCCTTTCTCAGGGTAC
>CAKNWT010088671.1:0-19499 GCA_932066315.1 Andricus coriarius | reverse complement strand
GTCAATATATATTAGGTCTCCTTTTTGAGTTTTGTCTTTTTTATTGATTTTTTGTTGTTGAAAGTTCTTAATCTCTTGAAAATGCATGTATTAAATCTTTATACATATAAAATTTTCCACCTTTATATTACCATTATTGTAAATAATTTAGTGAAATTTTGTAAAATAATTTTCAAGGAAAATAATCATTTTTTCTTACTTGCTTCACATTTTTCTATAGGAGTTTGACTTATGGTGTGCCAATTAAAAAAAACAATAGGTAATTGAAAATTTAATACATTCGTTTTCAACATATTAGGAAAATAAAATAAACAAAACTCAATTGAAAAAGGGTCGACTTAGGCTTGTGTGTCACAATACCAGCATTTTGAAACTAAAATATCATATAATATTATGTATTGCAACTCCGTGAGATGCTTTCGGATGAAAAATTATTTTTTTTAATATATCATGTGATTTAAGCTAAAATAAAAATAAAAACATTACAGGAATTTGTTAACTCTTTTAAAAAAGAAATGTTTAATTTCGAAACACAGACTGCTCATGACGCCGACGTTTAAAAATTTAAAAAAGGGCCATGATAGCCAAAGATAAAAAGATGCTTGGATAACGGCTTGTGTGAGGAATGTCGGTACACAAACGTCGAGCATTTTAATCTCCCTGGCTGACGAGGAATCATGGCATCTACGCTAATCATTCGAGCGCAATGATTAATAATTCAAATACGGGGTTGTGAGCTATAACGATGACGGCGAAATCCAGCAAAGCAACAAATAACCCGGCGAGCGTATCATTCCTACCAGCAAAATGATAGTACACCTATGACTCTGGACGTTCGCGGCGCCACGTGTTATTGATACAGCAATTATTCTGAAATCCCGCGGCAGTATAACTAACAATAAATGTTTCGTCGCCCGGAATTTTTCGTCCGTGGTCATGCCGGTGGGCGTTGTATCGCACTGGAGAGCAAACAATTGTACAAATACCGCTGTATTTCATGATAACAGATGTACAAACAACCTTACGTAAAGCAGGCAATTACGATAAAACTGGACCGACTGAAAATATGCGCAACGCTTCGTTTTTCGCTCCTTGTCTACAATTGTACAGTATACAATGTATGTACATCAATGTATTCCATCATATAAGCGCAACCCTGACAACACGTGTCGTCCGGGTCTTCCTTATCGAGGCTAACCTCAGTATATTAAAAAATAAGACGCACGAAAATGTATTCTCATTCTTTCCATTGAATTATAAACAAGGTTGCGTTAACCTTGCATGACATTGGCTTTTATCAATACGCGATGAAAAGCCACAATGTTAAAAATAGGATTACTTATTTTTAAATTTGAGAAATATTTGAAACTTTTCAGTTAAAAATGATTGAATGTTCTGATATCTTGTATCTTGTCGAAAATAACATTTCTTAAATTGAGTTTGAAATATTGCAAAATTATCTTAGCTTAAATATGTTATCTTCAATAGGCTAAAGCGTTCAACAGGCGTTGAAAGCATCCACACTTGTCCGATCACTCATTGAGAAAACATAACTAAAATAAAGATTTGTATTTTTATTTGAGACATGTCTTTACACTTAACGACATGGATATTCCGTTTTCTTAAATATATCAAAAAATTTGTTGTACAAATTGAGAAACCATTGGATCAAACTTCAGAGAATCGCGATTAATAAATTTTCAAAACTATCTTATAACTGCAGCAATTCAGATTGCTCCCGCATAGAAAAGCAGACTTTTTTTGGTTCCACTATGCCTTCACATTGTAACGGTTTTCATACTTTAAATGAAAAATTCTATAAGATATTCAAATTTTTTCCATGTACGAGGATTTATTGTAAGATTAGGTCGAATAGCTAGTATTTGTTCACTCACCAGGTACCCAGGTTTTATTCACTCTTGTGTTAGACATTACAATTTATGCGTAATATCCTGTAATAGTACATAATGGTTATGTGAGTTTTCTCAAAAGCTGGACGTGATAGAAAATTTTTCTTGGATAATTTGGATTAATAGCATGAAAAACTGCAAGAAATGACTATTCATTATCAAACAACTGAAAAAAAACCGTTAAAAAGTCCAGACCCATGTTATGCATATAATAGCTAATAATAATAAACAAACATATAACTTTTTTTTTAAATCTTAATTTCTTGTAAATGATTTTTTAGCTGGGAATATCCCTTGGCATAATTACATATTAATTATGAAGATAAAAATCTATACATTATATATATGTAAGAATGATCCCAATCGGTCTTTCCAACACCATAACCTCCCACTGTATGTTGGTAGGGAATCAAATTCGTTTGACATATTCCATAAAAGCAATACTTAAGTGTTGTAATCGTATGTTTATAATTTTAGTTATTTATTTTTTGTAACAATACTGAGTATTTAAAGAATAAAAACTGGAAATTTCACTTCAATTTATGACTAGTTATTTGAGTATGGTTGTGATTTGAATTTTTCTTCAACTGATCCTGAAAGTAAAAATTAGTGCCTAATTGTAATAATAAATTATAAAATTTCAACTATTCTTCCCTATAATTCGCCTATTCCAGTATTTCAGTGAATTTCATTGCTATAATACTCTTCAATTATAGCGCCGTAATAGCTGCATATCACTTGTGTAATATTTAAGTAATAGGTGTAACAGGAGTTATAGGTATTCTCTGCAAGCTTTTTTTTATGAGTTAGTATCCACTAGTGTGACACGATGCCTATTGGTTCAAACAGTAAAACTCGGTTTATAGAAACGACTCATCCCGAGGACGTAGATTTCACTTGATTCTACGCCGAATAGAATTACCTACAACTGTAAAGAAGATTTTTTTATTGGCATTAGGGTCGACAATGTTTATTTGTTTTGTGTTCTACACTTAATTTAAAAAACAAAAAATATATATATTTTGAGGTAAATTAAAGTTAGATTTTTTATGTTTCGTCCCGGACTGACTCACTGAACTCGTCAGTCAGGTTACGTGAATCAGTCCTACCTTATACATTTTAATTGATCTAAATTCATTATAATGTATATTTTCTTGATGAAATTTTTTTTTCGTTTATAAGTTTGTAAATTTGATAAATTTTGCAATCAATAATATAGTGCAATATGTTTTAAACTGTTATTCGGGCCACGGATAGGGGCCAGAACTTAAATTAAAAGATCATAAATTGCCAACTTGAAGAGAAATTATTACTATTTTAGTGATTTGATTAGTGAACCAAAAAACGAAATTTCAAACTTATCCTCAGCAATTTTCTTCCTTCTCCTTCTCTTCCATATATTATTCTTGTTACAACTGCGCGAATTGAAGCTTAGTTTGGATGTCGCTAAGTTATCACATGTATAATATAACAGCACTGACACAAATTAAAAAACTTGTTTATATTAATAATTTTCTTAAAACCAGGTTTAAAATTAAAATTTATTATAATTTTCACACTACGTGATCAGAAAAGGACCCTTCTGGTCTACGATCCAGAAGAAATTAGCATTTTTTTCGAATTTCACATTAACGGTAACCCGATACTGAGAATTTTAGAGAGAGTTCATGGCTGTAAACTCGACAACGTCGCATTGAAAAAATATGTACCTAAGGGTCAAATCTCGACAAATTTCTGTAAGTTTTCTTCCCTTTCTTTGGAAAGCCGGTTGATAGATTCCGGAAAATTAACTTTAAAATGTATATATTTGTCCTTGTTTTGTTATACTATTAGATAAGAATTCCACTTTATATTTTTTATATATCCCTCCTCCCCGTTTTTTCCGTCAAGAAATCGAAGCTTTAAAGCACTCTCGACTTAGGAATTGAACCAGGATAATTAAATTTCTCATTCGGATTTCAAATAAATGAATATTGAGTTTAATTATAATTACATTATTGATATGTGCATCAACCTGAAGAATATAGATTTAGAGGCGGCGCCTAGAATTTGGAAAATATCATTCAACATCAGTCCTCAAATTAACTTCTGCCCAATCACTGTACTAACAATAGAATCAAAAATGAAAATTATTACTTTTGACGAAAAAAACATTTCCCTCACGCAGTGTAAGAAGAATTAATGAACAATTAATTAATTGATAATTAATCAATTATTCGATTAACCAATAAATGAATTGGATTATTGAAAATAGTATGTATGCAGCTTAGGCTAGGAGAAATTTTGAGACACGAGATAATGTACAAATCGTCCATGGTCGTGTCCGAGGTCGTGACGAAAATGTGGAAACTAGATCCCCGCTCCCCTCCCCCTTACCAAAGCAGAATGACCACTCGGTGAAAACTTGCATTTTGAATATAGTTAGATGACATCTTTGCTGTTTTTTCGAAAGATATCGTTTTTAATTGACCCAAGCATTATAAGTGTAAAGAACATTTTTTTATTGGCATTATAGAGTCGATTATGTTTATTTGTTTCGTGTTCTACACTTACTTTAAAAAACAAAACAAAAAACAAGATATATATTTTTAGGTAAATTAAAGTTACATTTTTTATGTTTCGTCCCGGACTGAATCTCAAGACTCGTCAGTAAGGCGATGTGAATCAGTCCTACCGTATACACTTTAATTGATTTATAATGATTATACCATTGAGCCGTTTCCCTTTCGGGGTAGGCGTGAATTGCTCGGTTGGAAAGGAATAGTGTGTGGATGGGTATATTTGACCGATCTCGTATCGAAACCTTTGTCACGTTTCTTTGCGAAATCTGCGAGCAATTTTTCTATAATCGTTCTATAATCGTTTCTAGCACGTTCATTCCGCAACACTGCTTCGACCCAGGTTGCTGATCAATCTCTCTAGCGATCATCCCACGTGGAGAGCCTCACAAAATTGTTATGTGTGGTTCTCCATTTGGGCCCATTAGTATCCATGGTCTTTGTTTCAGGCGTTATTCACTTTACTAACATTCTTTTCATAAATTATTTGTCACCAAACTTTTCTGCCTGGCATACTACTCTAGCTTCCTTCACGTCCATGCATTTTTTCGTGCAAGCTCTCGCGTTTTTATGGCTTCTAATGTCTCTTCGAATTAATGTCTCATTCAAAGATTCTAACCATTCTTTCGGCGGTCTACCTCTGGGCATTCTGCCATTTACTTTATCCTTATACACCTGCTTGGTCAGTCGTTAATCTTTCATTCTTTCAAGATGTCCAAACCACCTTAACTGATTTCTTTCCCACATATCAAATAGTGTCTCCCCTATACCAAAATCTTTTAGGGTTATCTCGTTTCGGACATTTTCCATCAGTGTTTTCCCGCATATTGTGCGCAGAGATTTCATGCAAAGCGCGTTAATTTTACTCTTGTCCTTTTCTTGACATGTCCATGTCTCGCTACCGTATAGTACAGCCGGTACAAATAAAGTATAATATATGGTCATTTTAGTTTTCTTTTTATTTGTTTTTATTTCTGAGAATGGATCCTGCTCTACCGATAACCTTCTTACCTTCATTAATGCGCCTATCTAACTCCCCATATATTTTTCCGTCGTTAGTATATAGGCTACCCGAATATACGTATTTGTGAACTTGCTCTAATCTCTCATCATTCAGGACAATGTTGCACATTGTTTTCTCACTTTTTCCTTCAAATACCATTACCTTTGTTTTATTTACGTTAATTTTAAGGCCCATGATCTTCATGATTGTATTAAGTTTATTCAATATTCTTTGCAAGTCCTCGATTGATTCTCCCATGACAATCTTGTAATTTGCGAAAGCCAAACCACGCACCTTCACTGTTTCGAGATATACACCTTCTTCGTCGAAGAGGGCCAATCTTAGACACTTGTCCAGAAATATGATCAATAGCCATGAGGACATAACACATCCTTATCTAACACCCTGAATAATATCGAACCCGTCACTCAGTTTCCTATTTACCCTTACACTCGCTTCACTGCCTGCATATATTGTTTGTATTGCTTGTAGGAGCCATTAACGGACTCCGTACTCTTTAAGGACTTCCCAAGTTTACTTCTATTTACCTTGTCAAATGATTTTTCTAGGTCAACAAATGCACAGAAAACTTTCTTTCCTACTCTTAAGATTTTTTCTGTGATCTGTCTTAAGCTAAATATCGGATCTGTGCATGATCTTCCTGGCATAAATTCATTTTGGACTGATCTAAATTCATTATAATGTATATTTTTCAAAAAAAAAAGAAAAAAAAATGTTTTCGTTTATATTTTTTTTGGTTTTGAAATTAAGTGTAGAACACAAAGTCACAATTGACGCTTAAAGTTCAATTTAGGAAATTTTAATTCGAATAAATGAGCTTATTTTCGATACAGAGGCCACGGTTATGTGGCATATGTATCAAAAAAGGTTTAAGATGCTGCTGAAAGTCTTCTTAATAAGAACTGATAATCCATGAGTCGCGACAAATTTTAGTCATCCGAACACTGTGGTTCACAGAGTACCCGGTGACTTAGGTCAACCAAAATAGGTACTTTTCTTTCATATGATATCCACTCGACTTAAAAAACAAATTTCTTGAATACTTTTTCCGATCGGCCACTTGCCAGGTCGAGCAATATCTGCATGTGTGACTGTAATATGCAATAAGAAAAAAAATCTTGAATCAAAGAAAATTTACTTGTTTCAATGAAATGATCGTACTGAATACGTTCTATAGAACATTCATTTAATAGAAAGAAGTGGTTTTATCCAAACGAAAAGTATGAAATTATTGTTGGAAATTAATACTTATTTCATTTAGTGAAATGTTAACTGAGCGAAGAAATAATAGATCTGTGTTTAAAAATGAGGAAGTTGATATAGTCCAATGTGATTTTAAATAAGAAAAATATTTCCTTCAAGCAAAGTTAAGTCCATCGGCTGAAGTAAAACTTTTTCTTGATTGGAATATATGATTCCTTGGTTCAAAGAAGCGTACATAAATTTTATTCAATATTTCTTTGAAACAAAGCAAAAAGGGGTTTTAATATGAGTAAATATTTCTGTGTTCCTAAGATACGATATATTGTTCAGAATAAGCATGTAAGAAAGTTGAAAGATTTCTAGTTGATACAAAGGACCAAGTCCTTGATTTAAAGAAAAGAGATCATTATTTTTAATAAAACCTAATATATAAAAATAAGCCCAGTTTAAAATCAAACAAAAATTCCATTCACCTACAAAAATATCACCATTGTTTACAAAATTTGAATAGTTGATACCCAAAATCTTTAATGTAACATTCATGCAAAAGATTAGTGTAATAATAATAAGGTAATATTACTTCAATAGTAATATTTAATTTTATTTTCACAGTGAAAAAAAAATCTCATAATATTTCCAGCACACTGAGTACTGACGCTAGAAAGTACAGTTATAGTATCAGGTAAGATACTTAGATAATCACATCTTTTCATTCTAAATATGGTGAAAATTTGCGGCTAACTTATAACCTAGAGAAATAAATTCCATTGTGAGATAATGTACTCAGCGGCACCTAGCGAAATTTGTCCCGAACTACTTACAGTTGCAAACCAAAAACTTACTATTGAAAGAAATATTTACTTAGAATGATCCATTACTTTTTTATAAACGTTTCTTTCAAATAATTTCATGAAAATTTCATTGCAAAAAATCGTTTCCACTGTAATTAATGTACAGTTGAACAACTGCAGCAAAATTTTAAATTAAAAAAATACTTATTTCAACGAAACGCACATGTATTTATTTCGAAAACCTATGTCCTCTGTTTGAACAATATTTGTTCTAATTAATTAATTGAAGATTTTTTATACAAACGACGATTTCATCCAATAAAATAGATGAATATTTTTAAATATTTAATATTTAATTTTAAGAAATATGTTTCAAATATAATATATTTAAAAAATAATTTTTTTAAATTATATATTCATCTATTTCACTGAAAGAAATCGCCATTTGTATACACAATATGTATTATTTTAATTGGAACACATATTTTTTCAAACAAAGGATATAATTTTTTGAAATAAATACATGTGCATTTCGTTGAAATAAGTAATTTTTTAATTTAAAATTTTGCTATATATTATTTTGCTATATATTGCTATATATTATATATTATGAAATTATTTAGTTGCAATAATTTTATCAACTCTTAGCATCGGATAAATATTTTTTGAATTCGATGAATAATTATTTATCTGGAAACAATATTTTTTTCATTCAAAGGACCTAAATTACTTGATCCACACTTGGATGAATTACTTAATTTAAATATGTATTTATCACTTCAAAGAATCGATTTCATTGAAATGAGTAAATATCTCTCAGGGCGTGAAAAACAGATTTAAAGAAACTAGTGTCTTAGCTCGCAAGAAATCATAACTTTGACTTAATAATTTTCACATTTATTGCAAAAAAATTTCTTTGTATTAAGAAATACCACCCAACAAGTTATTTCCTTGATTCGAGACGTGCCTTTTTTGCCTATAAATAATATTTACTCGATTAAAGTGAACAAATTATTGGTTTAAAGAAAATAAACCAAATAAACGTATTTCCTTGTGTCCACTAATTTTTTCCAGTGTGCTTCTCATTTTGCACTTCTAAAATTATAAAAGAGATTAAGAATGTTTGACAGTTTTGAAAGTATATTGACTTGTGAAAGTGCGTCATGGGGATTGGAAAGGTGGTTGTTGGTTGTGAAAGGGGTCAAGGGTGCAATAAGGTAGATAAGGCCGTAAGATTAGCTCTAGACGGAAAATTGGGCTGATTTTCCATCCAAATTCGACCCTGCTAAGCAGTATCTTAAAGGCAGGTTAAATAAATTAGTAACGTGATAAAAGTTTAATAAGAGAACGCGATTGTGTCACATTTTCAAGTTTGTTGAAACAGTAAGGGCCGCTTTCACCAACCTCGGTTAAAAAGTTGATCCTCGGTTAAACCGATAATCGACGGTTAAATATGGCGTATAGCGTTCATTTTGACCTGCCGTCAGTTAACCAATGATTTAACCGAGGTTGGTGGAACTGGCCCTAAGAAGGCAATATTTTGAAGCTTCTAAATAGGCCACGGTTCCGTTCAAGTGAATTCAACCCAAAGGCAAAGTTGCGAACACTAACAATGTTTCTCTTGTTCTTGTATCTGAGATGTCTGATAAATATTTTTTATATAAAAAAATCTTTGCCACAGCTATATTTGAAAAAAGAATCCATTTAAAATTTTTAAAAGTCGAAATACCCAGTTTGTTCGAAAACGAAGCGAAAAACTGGATTTTTTATCTTAAGAGGTAGAAATTACCTTTTCACTGTTTTATATCAAATAAAAAATTACAACAGAAAAATATTATTCGAATTGTCTGAAAATACTTTTTATTTAAAAAATGTTATTAGCTTAGGATAAAAAGTTTCCAGTGTTAAAAAACACGTGGGAACGTGTCCTAGCTTTTATATTAAAAATAATTATATCGAGAACAAGAAATAAGAATAAAACCTAGTGAAATCGAAAAATCAAGTTTTTGAAGAAAACAAAGTAAGATTTCATATCTTGTTTCGTTTTCGAGAAACACTGGAGTTTTCCATTTTTTACATGAAAAATGTATTTAAAAAAAAAGGCTCTTGCGAAAATTTTATTTTTCATTGAAAATAGTTGTAAGACGTCCAAGATATAAAATCGAAAACGATCGATAAGCGACAAGAAAAGTTCAGTAATTGATTAGTGACTAAAATCACTAAAAAAACAGATAATATCTTCATTAAATGAGTTTAGAAAAATAAACTTGTGAATTTTTTACTATTTCATTAATAATATGCAAAAAATTACTATATTATTAGTCTAACACTAAGTTATTAGTTCAATTATTAAACCTTATTCTAATTCAGAATTAGAGAGTTTCTTATTTTTGCGCAACCACCTAATTTCGAGTTTGAATCTTGAACGGACGAGCGAAGAAAACCCCAAAGACGATTTTTATGAGAAAGTAGATAGAAACGCTGCAAACAGTTGACAAACTACACAAATTTGTAACCATTTTAAGCCGAATTTAACTAAAACTAGTTTTAACTAGATTATACTTGAAATTACTAAGACTATTTATGGAAACTAGTTTTAAATATGGGCGCTGATATTCATACCACTTTTGACGGGGATTGGACGACTTAGAAAAGGGGGACCAATCCGTCAATAGTGGTAAAAATAGCCTAATTTTTCCCATATCATTAGTGGTAAGAGGGTCTGTTTAAATAAAGTGAAAACGCAATTTTACGAAACGCTTTTGTAAAGACACGAAGAGTTTCTACAATTTAATTCGGTTCCGAGTTTTAATTAAAAATCTCAGTTGAAACTAGATTAACCCAATGGGGCTGTTACATGAAAAAAATAAGTTTTAAATACTTCATTTCGGAAAAGAAAATTTTTGAAGGTATCGAAAGCTCTTTTCAAACTAATCTGTGGCCTTGAAACGTCACATCCTGTAAAATGCTGAACTAATTAGAATAATAGTATCTTATGCTTCATTGACTAACAAATAAGTAACTATAGGTAACATCTGGCGAAAAAAATTTAAGACAATCCACATGTCACTTTACAAATCCCGGATTTAGGGAAATTTTAGGCATTTTGAGCACCTTTTAAGGCCTACTTAATACATTTCAAACACGTATGAAATGATAAACGTGGAAATAGGCTATGTTTACAGCAATCACTAGCGGCCATATGAATTCCCCCGTCAACTGTGCTACTCACGCTGATATTTACTTTCATCGCCGGTGCTAGCCCAAACAGCAATGCTTCATCCTACCGTAAAAAATTTAAGAAGTATATTTTTTAAACAATAAAAGAACTAAATAATTTAAAAAGCTTTTGTTAAGGAATTATATTCAATTTTTCGTGCTCTGATAATTAAAAAAATATATTTGAAAATATACAACAGCCCCATTGTTCGTTTAGCAGATCCATGAAGGAATAGTAAGGAGTAGTATGTACGTAAAAAAGAAGTGGTCTTGAAATCCTCCAAAAATTAGGAGAGAGAACGACCATAGTGCAGTCACACGCGCAGCCATGAAATACTGAAATCACGGTTGCGCGCCATACTGCACTAATAAGAGATGCAGATAGTAACTTTCGGATATTTCCTGTTCCGCTTTCGTCTACCTTCACCCATGGGAGATATCACTCCTTACTACTCCTTCATGAGCAGATCTAATTTTACTTGATGTATTTAGTGAAAACTCAAACTAATACGTGTTAATAATCAGTCTTTTGTTATTTATATTTTGTAAGTAACTCGTAAAAGTTACGTTACTTAGCAAAACAGTGGCTCGTTACAATTACATTACCAAAAGAAGTAACTTATAATGGTACTTATAATAACTTATAATGGCCGTTAATGGTCCTGCCTTTAAGGCGTTAAAAATATTTCTTATTAATGTTTACGAGTAATAGTTGTTCGAAGGGCTGATCATTTACATTTTCCAGGGGCCATCGCGAGGCCTGCGAAACGGAAACCCCTTTTCACATAAGAACTGCTATAAGATGTTTTATTCTTCTGCTAGCAGAAAAAAATAGTTTTATTTTCAACAAAGAAACGGCAATTGTTTTATTTATAATATTTATGGTATTCATATAAACTGATAGCGTCATTGACGTTCATCGATAAGTGCATTACAATCTAACGAATTAAAAAACAAAATTAGACATTTTTTTCCAAAATCGTTTGTAGTTCCGGACTGTACGCCAATTTTCAAATGTTGATTTATCTCACAACACATCGTTCTTAAAAAGGAGGTAGGTAATACAAAAAATGAAAAGTAACGAAAAAGTGACTAAATTAAAGTTGCAACTTACTGCAAAGATAGTAACTAAATTACGCTGTAAAGTACTTGTACAAAAAAGTAATTTAAGTTATTAAAAAGATGCAAAGAACGTAACTTTTTCAGTAACTCTGTTATAAGTAACAAGTTACTAACGACCGAATTAATTTCAAGTCGGACAGGCAGTCTATGCTAAAGTCACAGAATCTTTTGCAACTTAAGTATGTTGCTTTTCAAAAAGATTAAGACCAGGATTGTAAGGAGATTTTAACACTGCTCGTTGAGCGAGTGGTCTGCCGTGCGAGCTAAAAAAGGCCCATCAAAGTCCTACTTATCCTACCAGTACATCTCCTTCAAAGTGCCTGAGATTGAAAAATGGGATCCAAGATCAGCAATAATTGAATCGTGAGACACGAAAAGTCGTCCCATTCTTTTAGACGATGAGCCTTTTAAACTTTTATATTTTGAGACTGATATGTTTCAAAATAAATTATTCTTCCCAATGTATTAAAAATAGCAATCTAATCATATATTTACTTAATATATAGTTTATTATGCTTCATTTACTATATATATACTAATACAAAATTTTAGCACCACCTGAAATCGAGGTTTAACATTGCCCGTTTTTTATTTATCACTGCCGATTTTTTTACGAATTTAACAAAAACTACGCGTCCTATCAAAATTATTTTGTAACGAATTTGTAGATCTTTTTTAAATGCCCAATTTTCGTCTATTCATATTTTTTCGTATCTTGTATAGTTTGGCCGCAAAATCAAATTTTGTATTTTTTATTATTTTTTGTGTGATCAAAATTTGCATTATCGATTTTCAAGTTCAAGATTCAACGTTATTCTTCATTTGGAATTTTTTCATATCGTGCGTGATTTGGCTTAGAATGTTCATTTTCGTTTGTTTTTTAGAATTTTGTAAATGCTATAACTCCGATATTTTTTTTTCATCAAAAAACTTCATTAGAATAAATTTTTTGCCTACAGACAGACACATTCGTAAAAACCAGTTTTTCGGGGTCAGGTGGTCTCAAAAAGTCTGCGAGGTAAAAACTGTACACGACCCACACCGAAGGGGGAGGAATAGAACGGGGGAGACCAGGAAAAGGGGGTAGATGACTTCAGTCACAGGGTGGCTTCGGCCATACCCTCCCCCCTTTCATGGTAAAGAGAATATGGTGTGACTAAACTCACCCTGGAGAGGGCCTGGAGGGGGGCTTAAGTCACACTCCCCACCCCCCTTAACAAGGTGAATAGAATGGGAGAAACCTGGAAAAGGGGAACCGGTGTGACTGAGCTAGCCCGTCACAGTGGGAAAAAATTACTTTTTTGGTTCAAAATAACTTACAGACGAAAAATCTTTACCGATTTGGATGTACAAAATTTGAAAAAAGCTGATAACATTTTCCAGAGAGTTGTCCAGCCCGACTTTGGAGTTAGTTTTTCAATTTTGCCATAAATGAACCAATATGGCGAAAAATAGCAATGTTTTCTATTTCACGTTCCCGGTGTTCAGGATTACTAAAAAAATTATTGCAGTCACCTATGTTTCATAGAATAACATTAGTTAACGATATTTTGTCATGATATAATCAACAAAAAAATTTGTAATAAAAAAATTATTTGTTCTAAGTGTGCTATCTATAATTTGCAAAAATTTGACGTTTTTTAAGAATTATTGCAAGAAGTTTGGAACGGAAACAATATTAAAATGGAGAATATTTTTTTTATGTTGATTCTTGTTAATGTTATAAACAGATTTATCAACTAATTATGAATGTTACTGAAATTAGTATGATATTTTCAATTAGAAGGACGGACATAGAACAAAAGACTAACGTTTTTGTCGACAATTTTCCGAATAATGCATTTGTTTATTAAATTTGTTAACAATATTAACATGAATCATCCTAGGAGAAATTTTCCGCATTGTAATATTGTTTCCGTCCAAATTTCTTGCAATATAACTTTAACAAAACGTCTAATTATTTAAAAGTATATAAAACACACTTTCAATGATTAATTTGTTTATCATTTTTATTTTTTCATTATATCATGACAAAAAATCTTCAAATAGTGTTACTTTATAAAACACGTGTGATTGCAAGAATTTTCTCATTAATCACGAGCACCGGGAAAGTAAAAGAGAAACAATGGCGATTTTATTTTCCATTTTTGTTTATATATAAAAAAATTTTTAAACTGATTAAGAATTGGGATTGAGAACTCTTAAAAAAATGTATGAGCTTTCTTTCAAATTTGTACGTCCAAATCGGGCAAGATTTGTCCGCTGTGGCGCTTTCTTGTTCGCACGAAAAATTATTTTGGTTAGAATTGAAAGAGCCATTTACACAGTATTATAAGAATTTGATTTTAAGACAGTATGGAACACACTTTACTATAAGTTATGTTATGTAACGCAGGCATGATTTAAGCATTTTATCAGTGTCCTTTAGTTCTGAAAGTAGTCGTTTATACAACAGGAGGACTGGACAGCGAATGCGCATGTGCGGTGTGGTGCGGAATACAATTATTATGATCATCAGATCGACTGTCCCGAAGAATAAGTCACTAACCAATTTTTCCGAAAACAGAACATATGAACTGTATTATGCTTCGCTAGAGTGTCGTATCTCCATTTAAAAGTGCATAGAGATACGACACTCTACCGAAGTAAAATATAGTTGATACACTCTGTATACGGAAAACCTTGTTAGTGACTTATTCTTCGGGACAGTCGAGATGATCATAATAGTTCCCTGCGTATGCGCATTCGCTGTCGCCCCTGTACGATTATGGAACCCGTCAGACGTGATAGACTAAATCAACCTTTATTACATAAAGTATCGTGTGTACCAAGGAGTGAAACGTCTTTTTGTCCTCGCGTGTTCGCAAAACTCACGCTTGGATAAAAAAACGGTTTCACTCCTAGGAACACAATATATGTACTATTATCGCAATAGATCATGGATTATATACTGGTACCTGGATTGAATTACAGTTTCGGAAATGGCCTGTAATTGGCCTTAAAGATATATTCAGGGCCTCGAAACGAAAACAGTCAGAGCTATGTGAACCATTTCCAATTGGAATGCATAACATTGCGCTCAAATGTGTTATTTTTCAAAGGGAATAAGACGACACGTATTACAACGATTGGTCAACAAATTTTTTTTTATAAAGTTACGAGTATTTGAATCTTAAAAATTCAAAACGCGGATTATCAAAAAATCGCCTGACTTTTTGTTAAAAGTGTGATATTTTTTTTAATAATATAGGTATTAGACTTTCTCTTCTGCTTCTGATACGATTTCTGCTCCTTCTTCGAAATTCGTTGAAAAATTTGAAAAAAGTTAAAAAATTACAAAATGGGGGTGGTTATTCTGAACATATTCAAAGTCAATTTATTCAAAATTTCACCGTTTTTTTCTCTTGATTTGTTTCTAGATTCGCCCTAATGCCCTAATTATTATTCGCCCTAATTATTATATGTAGAGAAGTTGTAGGCTCCGGAAGCTACGATCATGGTTCCTTAAAGCAACCAATCCCGACGCAACTGGAACGTTTACGTCATCCACTTCTGCTCCTTCTGTCCTAGAAGGTAAGCGAGAGCGGGAAATTTACGCGAGACAACATCGTACAACACTGTTCCTTGCAGTCAGGTCTGTAGCCGCGGATGACCTTACGCGGCAGACGGGACAGTTGAAGATGAAGGTTTCACCTCTGGATACTTTTTTAGAGCTACCGGTCTTTGTAGAATGTTATGAGGAACAGTGTTGACGGACCAGATGAAGTGATCCCAGAAGAACAGCCTTTTGCATCCGGTTTGCGATGGAATGAGCCTGACGCTGGCAAGCCGGAATCTTGTTGAGTTGGCTAAGAAATAGTGATTTCATACCTCCAAGACAGCCGATTATGAGAACTACAAGATGGACTTTGTAGCTCTGGTACAGCTTGCTAAGCTCGAAAAGAAGTGCTTGATATTTCACCCGTTTTTCTTCCTCCTTTGCCGTGATATTACCATCGGCTGGTGCCGAGAATTCAATCACGTAAATGATCTTGGTCTTCAGATCTTGGAGGACAATATCAGGCTTCGTAGCACTGATACGTTGAGTGTTGGAGAATGAGAAATTCCAGTAGATCTTACACTAATCATTCTCCACAACGGACTCGAGTTCTCCCTGGGCGTATGGCAAGACGGGCAACAGATCAACACCATAGAAGTGACTAAGGTGGTAATATAACACTTTTAGAGCCGCATTGTGTCTCTCGATGTACCCGTCACATGCATACTTTGAGCATCCACTGATAACATGCCCAAGTGTTTCTGGCTGTTGCTTACACGCTCGGCAGTTAGTATCGCCTACAGGTATATTTATTATGCGATCGCGGTAAACTAAGGTGTCTATAACGCCGCCTTGACAGGCAAAAAGAAATCCCTCAGTCTCCGATCTCAATCCAGCAGACTTGAGAAACATGTTGGACAGACCCATCAAGAGCTCTTCTCTACGTATGATGCCGTAGAATTGACCATGAAGGAGCTTGTCAACATGTTCTCTTAGTAGCCCGGGTAAAAATATTTGTGCTTATCTTTGGCTTGAATAAAGACCGATTCAAGACAATTTCAAGTAATTCTGTATGTCTAGCTGGTGAGACGGAACCATACTATTTTTGATGTCTTGAGACCCACTGAGGATCATCGCTAATCCGCTTTAAACTTTATAAAATGTTTACATTATTTATATTCATGGTATTTATTTAGTATGTAGTAATAAGTTTATTTGTCTGCAATAACTATTATTCTTTGGATGACGAATCTAAAAATGTTGTCCATTTTTTCCTATCTCCAACAGTTCACTAGATACTTCTAGAAAATGACAGTTTTAATCTTTTTACGGAAAATTTGATATGCCTGCAGTTGTTGAGACAGACAGGTTCCGAATTTCTTATTTAAAAATCAGTTATTAACAAATTACAAGTTTTATAGGTTGTAAAATTGTAAACCTCAGTCCATGTCAACTGTTTGGTCCTAACCTAGCTACCTGATTCCTGGAAATGGCAGGCCCTGCCGGTGGGGTCCATAGTTTATGGAGGTCGCCGTATAATGGACAGTAAAATTTACAAACGAAAACTCTTGTAATTTTGACCCTGGAAACTTTTAAAGCCACAAATTGGTAATATAATTTTCTTTTTCTATAATTTGCGAAAAAGTGCCAGTTTTTCCACCTGTTTTTGGTGTAAAACGTGACCGATTTTTGGCCGATGACGTGGCGCATGCGCAGTGCCGACCTTTCCGGGCAACAGTGAAAAAAGTGGACGGACGCAGTGAGAAAAGTAAATGAAGTGCAAACTACGTCGTGTTACTCCGTGTGTGTTCGTGCTGCCTCGGGTGAGCTCGTGCGCAGGCAACTTCATTATATTTTCCGACTCTCGTTCCTAACCTAAATCAATTTCCAAAAAGTTGTTGATTGTCAATGGTTTAATCGCTTCTATGGATATGGACGAAATTGCTTGGCAAAAGCAAAAAAACACCGTCAGTTTCTCCGAAAAAATTTGGTTATTGGCATTCTAACCAAACATTCTTACCAGCTTATTGTTACGGCCATATTATTACAATGGTTTTGATAATTGCCATTGTTCGTGTTGCGTCAATCGACTAAAAATCACCCTCTTTTTACACAAAATACAGGTGAACAAAAACTAGCACTTTTTACACAAATTATAGAAAAAGTATCGTGTCCCACACCTTGAAAAAGCGACGATTTAAAACTTGTAGCACAATATACTATTAAAAGCAATTCGGTATATAATTATCAAGACCAGTCTTCGTGGTCTTGTCTTGGCACAGTTTACAGCCATAAATGCGAGAGAAGTCCGTGTATCTCCAATGTCTAGCTGGTGAGACGGAGCTAGAAATTACGGTCCTAGAGACATATTCGAGACATAGGGGAATTTTCTAACGAAAAATAAGACGAAGCGCCATACAAAATTTTATCAGATGCCGAAATAGTTCAGTTTTTTTTTAATAGTGTAAATTACTTATATCAAGAAAGTGTGTACTATAAACTGAGAAAAAAAGCACTTAGTTCAATCAATTAAAAAAATTCAAACTAGCAAATATAAATTTCATTTAATCATTTCATTTCAACAATTTAACCCATTAAGGCCCATGCCAAACCTGGGCAAGATAGCGCCAAACTAAGTATGCCAATCGTAGCTAAATCGAAAAAAATACCCGTGTTTTTTATTTTGCCATTTGATATTGTTTATAAGAAATTATTTAAACAAATTATAAAAAGTTATTATTTTCGAAAAACTGATAGTGGCAATCCATTCTACCGGAAAAAACATGAAAGAAATGTATATAACGTTTTTTTGTCAGACGTCAATTTGTTAGTGTAAAACGACAATAAACATTTGCAGATCCCAGTAGCTGGGGTAACCATCATGTCCCTTGAAAATTTTTCGAGATAATATTCGCAAACATCTTGCACAAGGCCTTTCGATCCTTTTGGTAAGTCTGGTAAGAATTGCAAATGACAAAAGAAAAAACACGGGTATTTTTTTCGATTTAGCTACGATTGGCATAGTTAGTTTGGCGCTATCGCTTGTAGATTTTGCTTGGGATTTGGCATGGTTACTCCAGCTACTGCACTGAAAAAAAATTTACTTGATTCAAAAAAATGCGTTTCTTTGGTTTTTTTTCCTTCGATCAAGGAATTGTTTACTTCAGTCAAGTTAATATTGTTTAGGTGCAAAAGATTCAAGCATTCATTCAAAGAAATGATTTCTTTGGTGACATTTCTTTAATATGAGTAAATATTACTTCGCATCAAATGTGAAAAATATTAAGTCAAAGAAATGATTTCCTAGAAGGTAGGAACCTAGGTTTATTGAATGTTTTAGGCGCCTGAAGAACTCCTTCTTTAGTCCAATGAAATCGATTCCTTAAAAGGGATAAATACGTTTCAAAATCAAATAATTCATAGTTATTGGAGCAATTAATTTTTTGTTTTGAGTCAAGAAAATATTCACTCAAGAGAAATGAATTTTCATTAAATTGAATAAATATTTATTCCATGCTAAGAACTGTCAAAATCATAACAATAAAACAATTATCTAAATTTAAAAAATATTTTTTCACAATAAATCGATATTCGTTCAATTGAAAAAAAAAATTATTTAACACTATAAGTTGATATAATTGTTGCAACAAAATAGTGACTTAATTTGAAGAAATACTTAGTCAAGATAAATGAATATTCATTCAGTTAAATAAATATTTATTGCATTCTAACAATTATCATAATCAATACAATAAAAAAACTGATTGAATTTCAAAAATATTCTTTCAATACAAATGTATATTCATTAAATTGAAAAAAATATTTATTGCAAGCTAGAAGTTGATATAATCATTGCAACGAAATAATGACTTAAATTGAAGAAATATTAATTGAAGATAAATGAATATTCATTCAATTAAATAAATATTTATTTTATTTTAACAATTATCACAACCAACGCAATGAGAAAATTTTTTAAATGTAGAAAATATTCTTTTAATATGAATGTATATTCATTAAATTGAAAAAATATGTATAGCATGCTAGAAGTTGACATAATCATTGCAATGAAATAATGACTTAGATTGGAGAAATATTAATTGAAGATAAATGAATATTTATTTAATTAAACAA
>CAKNWT010088668.1:0-12947 GCA_932066315.1 Andricus coriarius | reverse complement strand
ACGTCAACTTGTTAAAACTTCGAGCCTTGAAAGACACGATGATCGTAGGAAACGATCCAATCAACATTTCCGGTATCACGACCGATTTAGTCGAAACGCTTGGCACGGTGGGACTCACCCTACTCGGTAAGCTGGTCGAGTTCCATGTAGTAGAAGACTCTTTCCCTATCTCGGCTGACGGCATCATCGGTCGACCATATCTAAGAGAAGAACAAGCACAGATATCGTTTCGACACAATACCCTCGTTGTCATATCTGACCCAATAAAATCTATACCTTTTGTTGATACTGAATCTGTAGAAGCAAAAAGGAAACTAAGGAACGACATTGAACCTTTCCACCGAATCCCAAAAATTGAAGCCCGGACTAAACAGCCAGTAGAAATACCGGTGGCGAATCGGGACCTAACGGAGGGATACCTCCCCAGACTTGATGCACCAGAAGGCTTATATATAGGTAAAGGGGTAGTAAAAAGCACAAATGGTGTTTGCTATGCCTATGCCTATAACACCACTGACGGAGAACTTGAGATGACGCTATCACCACAGGTCCCACCACCACCAATCAAGACTCGCAGCGAACGTGTTACTGAAGTTCTACACACCAATCATCTTAATGCCGAGGAGAAAGAACTTATACAAGGTTGGGTCAATGACTTCGCTGATGTATTCCATATCCCTGCAGAAACACTAAATATTACAAACAAAATCCAATATCGAATTCCGACGCTAGATGATGCAGTGGTATCGAGGAAACCGTATCGCTATCCCCTAGACGCACTGGATCAAATTGACATCCAAATTAAAAACAACTTAAAAGTGGTGTTATTCAGCCTTCACAATCACCGTCCAATGCGCCACTAATGATAGTTCCCAAAAAAATGGACGCCTCGGGGGTGAGAAAATACCGGATCGTTATCGACTACAGAGTTCTCAATGAAAAGCTAATCGGCGACGCCTATCCTTTACCTAATATTACTGAAATACTAGACAAACTACGACAAGCGCGCTATTTCACAGTTTTTGACCTGGTGAGTGGGTATCATCAAGTCGAAACTCATCCAAAAGATAGGGCTAAACCCGCATTTTCTACTGGGAGAGGACACTTCGAGTACTTACGAATGCCCATGAGTATAAACAATGCTCCAGCAACCTTCCAACGCCTCATGGATAATGTCTTAAAGGGGATGCTTGGCACGGAAGCCTTTGTGTACAGTTGGATGATATTGTGATCTATTCGGAAACTCTAGAGGAGCACGATACGAAGGGTCGGAGACTATTCAAACGACTGAGGGAAGCAAACCTCAAATTACAACCAGATAAATGCGATTTCCTTCGCACCGAAATCGCATATTTAGGACACATCATCAGCAGCGGTGGAGAGAGGCCTAATCCGGAGAAAATTACCGCTATAATGAATTTCCCTAGGCCCAGAACTGTTAAAGCGATCAGAAAATTCTTGGGGCTATCAGGATATTATCGGCGATTTATCCAAAACTACGCAAAATTAGCGAAACCTTTAGCAGATTTGCTAAAGAAAGATGCTAAGTTCATATGGGGAGTAGAACGAAAACGAAGTTTTGGCAAACTATGCACTTCTCTCTGCCGCGAATCCATTTTGCAATACCCCGGTTTCAACAAAATCTTTAAATTAACTACCGACGCTTCTGAACATGCAGTAGGAGCCGTGTTGACGCAAGAAAAGGACTCCATGGATATGCCTATCGCATATTATTAAAAAATAATGGGTCCCACTGAACAACGCTATTTTAAATCCGAAAAAGAATATCTGGCTGTCTTATATGGCGTAATGAATTTCCATCCATACTTGTATGGATGCGAGTTCATTTTGGCGTGCGACCATGAACCCATTCATTGGATGACATATATTGATAATCCTGGTCCAAGGCTGCTTCGCTGGCGCCATAGACTAAACGACTATCAATATATCTTCGAATACAAGAAAGTAAAGTTACATAGGGGAGTAGAGGCCCTATCCGGAAATCCCATTGGACTCAACGAGGAAGAAGAGTCAACAGAAACTGATGTCTTCACCGAGTCTGATGACTCCGCCTCCATGCAACGTAAACGAATTAAGGGCTTAAAACAATCCGCTCCAAATCATTCGGCGCTTCCAAGCAAACCCAACAAGGACGATGGGAGAAATGGTGTTAAGACTATATCCGCCGATATGACTAAGTATAGTAGCAAGAAAGGTAAGACTCCCGAAAAGGATATTAACAAACCAGAAAAATTAGGTCGACCCACTCAATCTGGAAATCAACAACCATTGGAAGTGCCAAAAGCTACACCCACGGGACTAAAGCAGCTACTAACTAGTTCCAGACGAAGACCATCTATTCTGAAGCCAGTCGCCGTACGTCCTAAGGGTTTAGAGGGAAGACAACCACGGCCATCCACGTCAAGCACTGGACCCGCGCCGGGCAGGAGAAGAACGGATGAGGTGCCCGAAAAAGTAGATTTAGAGAAACCTTATAAGCCACCTCCCTATCTGAAAATGAAAGATATTAATCAGAGCGGAATAGCGAGCCGACTCAAGGAACGAAAGAAAAGAGTGAAAAGTTCCAAACCCCTCGCATACACCTCAGAATCCTCATCAGTGAATGAGGCGTCTTCCGAAAGCAAGGAAGGCAGCGACTCAGATTCCCTAGTATATCGAAAGAAGCATAGGCTTCTCCCTAGTATTGACCCTAAAATATCAATATAAAAACAGGATCGACCACCTCAAAGTGCACCCTCAACCCTACTCAACTCTTGCTTCCCAAGTCTATGCGATAAAACTACGGATGTATATGTAGACGGAGCGTGTATTTATAACAAGAGTTAAGAACCGGAGGGCGGCATAGGCGTGTGGTTTGGCTACGATAATCTGTGGAATATTTCCAAATCCGCTACCGGGAGGCAGACAAATAATGCCGCCGAAATCCAAGCGGCTACAGTAGCCGCGAGGAAAGCGATTGAAAACGGCATCAACAAACTGCGGGTAAACACGGATTCAAAGTTCCTTATCGACAGTTACACCAAGTGGATTCCGAACTGGGAGACCAACGGATGGAAGACCACTGATGACAAGCCTATTGTTACTCGGACAGAGTTCGAAGAACTAAGGAAAGTACTAGAGAATCTTGGCGTGACTTGGAACCACGTCCCTGGTCACCAAGGGATAGAGGGCAATGAAATGGCTGATTATCTGGTACGAGCAGGTATCAACAGAAACAATGCTGCGCCAGACAATCAAGCTCCAGAATCTAGTACATTCCAGAAAGAACAAGATGCCACTACACCCACTGACAATACAGAACCTATAGTTTATGTCAGTCCCCCTGCCGAGAGCAGTGATGATAGCGACTTGAATGCGCGTTCCCATTTTTCTGATTTATCTCAACACTCGCCTTTTCGATATTTTGTTTTTGATTACTGTATTTTTTTCTCGGTTTTTGGTCGCTTACTTGGGCATTTTCTTCGGGCGGAAACGTTACTGACGGTCCGCCTTCAATCGCTCGCTGAATTTTGTTATTAAAATAACCTCTCGCTCGTGGGTACATTAGTTTTCGCATCATCGAAACTAAAGGATTGTACGATGGACGACCGAAGCCTCTGCCTCTGTCATTTTGAAATCGACTTTTGTAAATTCCTCGTCCGATATAACCTCTATTCTGTGCATTATTGTCTTGATTATTTTGATTTTGCCTCTCAGTGTTACCGATTCCACCATTATTCTGATTCTGATTATTTCCTTGACTTCTGTTTACATCTTTACTTTCTGAAACTTTCTTAAACTTTCATAAGTTCTTCTTAATTCCCATTTTAAACTTTTTCTGGGATGAAATTTTGCAAATAGTTTTCTAATTTCTGTTAAAAATAAGTGAATGTCCTGTTCTTTTTTTTATTACAAAATTTGATTTTATTTCTAATTTCTTCTAAAAAATTTTCATCCATGTAAACTTTAATAAAATCTTTTTTAGAATCTCCTAATGAATTCCAGTTACATCTCGTGACATGGCACCACTCAAGAGCTTCTTCTGATAAAATTGCGTCTAAATTTTCGAGAATATCAAAATGAGTAATTTGATATCCTTTTTTAAATCTGTATAAATCATCTAGAAATTGTACGGGGCTATCGTCTTTGCTATTTTTAAATTTAAATGGCCAATTCGACATGATCTGGGATGGGGTTTGAATCATTCCGAATGGAAAATAGGCCGCTGGAATATTCGCATTATTCTGGGTTGGGGTATTCCTAGGTTGCGTTTGTCTAGAATCTGGCCATCTGCTATTATCTAGTCTACTATTATTTTGTAAAAAAGTAGATCGTCGTGTTGATCTACGTGGTCCTAAATTTCTGGATTCTTTTTGTTCTTCGTCAGAATCGCTATCCTCAAATTTATTTTTACTTTCTAATCTTGTCACATTTTCTGAAAATTTGTGCCTAGGTCTTGCTCCATACGCATTAAACCTACTGTCAATGCCTACTCTATTTTCATTCTCAATTTCCCGATAACACCTTTCTGACTCGGGCCATCTATACTCATTTTCAACTCTTTTTCTGCTATTAATTTCTTGGTACGAATTTTCCCAATTTTTATTACTTTCTGATTCAAAATGTACAGTTTGATATGCACTTCGTTCATTACTAATTTTCCCTCTATTATTCCTTTTCTTTTTCTCTAATTTTCTTTTAAACTCTGTCCACCTATTTTCTTTTTCCAATTCACATCCATTTTCGCGTAATTCAAAGGAACTATGTGCTCTCGGGTTTAGTTTTTCCTTAACTATACTTTCATGTTGTTTTATAATTAATTCACGTCTTTTCTTTAACGCTTCCCTTTCTCTATTTAAAAATTCGTCGTAAGCAATCAATTCGTCTAATTCATTGATTACTCGCGCGTTTGTGTTTCAAAAAGAATCGAATTCATATGTTTGGTTGTTCCTGAAACTTTCAATTCTTTTGCTTTCTGTCATATTTTCCGGACTTTGTCTAAATCTATTTTCTTTTCTTTATTACTGACGTATCTAACCTATTTTCGTTTTTCAATATTTCTCTCCCTTGATCTAAAATATACAACGCTTCCGGTAATTCTACGTTAGAAAGATCATAATCGTTTTGATCATTTTCCCAATTTCTGGGACCTAACGTGTAGTTAGATGGTACGCGGTCTGATGCAACGCCAAATTGTCTATTTTTACTTTCTAAGTTTCTGTCTGTGACTGAATTAGATATTTTAGTGATTTTAATTTTTCCAGATCTCAATGTCATATGTCTTTCCATTTTACTCAATTTTCTGTATTGACAAAAATGTAAAGAAACATTTTATTTAATTTTCGTGCCTTTCTTATTCAATATTTTAATTTCCCTAACCTTCACTTAAGAAACCGTTTAATTTAAAATTTGGAGTTAGGATATCCTTCTGTTAATTTATTTGGTATATTATCGACTTTACTTCTCTTGAAATTCGAGCCGAGACTAACGAAATATGAAAACACGCTTGGCCTTGATCTTGATCAAGGGCAATACCACACACGTGTTGTTTTGATAGCGCCGAATTTGTAAGCTTACGCAATCGCGTCACATTCACTTTTCCATTTTTAAATTTTCCTAACCGATCCTTCTTCCATTTTGCCTTTTTTCTGCCTATTTTCCTAGTTATATTTACTTTCTATATTTTTTCTTATCTAACCTGTCATTTTTCTCCCCGTTTCTATCTATTTTCTATACAAATTAGAGTTTTATTAAGCTATTTTTCCTCTTTTTCTTTTCAAGAAAAGTTAAAATCTAAATTTTTCTTAATACGAATTTTTCGTTTGTAACGGGATTTCGCGCCCTCTTAATCTACACATTTAAAAAAGGGTACATATATATATACATATTTCGATTTTCTGTCTTCAGTCCCGTAATTACTCAGCGTGGGAAAAGTTTGGATTTTTCATTTAATGCGAAATATGGGTGAAGGCGTCGGGCGCCAATTGCGGCCTACCGCCCGGAAATTGGCTACAAATATGGTAAATGAGGGAAATTAGGGAAGCTGAGTAAATGCATGGTCATTTTGGTCAAGTAATTATCAATTTATTCAATAACTTACAAAGATAAGACGTAGGAATGTAGCTTATGAGTATTTAGGCCGAAGAGATGTTGGTTGAGTGCACAATTGAACGGGATTGAGTAATTCTCACTCATGTACCGAGATCGGACCGTCTAGGCTTTTTGGCGTAGTAGCGAGAACTGGCGATCTGTGGTCGACAACCTGTTAACCTAGTTTTCGGGATTTGTCGACCCCGATCGCCAAATTTCGAGCCTCACCCCTCCCGGATTAGGTCAGTGCCGGATGGAGCAAGGGCCCTACTGTAACTTCACGTTACAAAATGAAGCAAATTTTCGATTAATTAAAATATAAAAAAAACAAGACTATTTTTCAAAAAATGAAGGCTTTCTTTTTCAGCATTATGACATTGAGATTATGTGGTAAAAATATTACATCCAACAATTCATCCATGTAGGAGGAAACTTGGGTTATGTAATACATGGACAAAAATTCAAGCCTGACGAAGCGCCTCAAGGGGATCTGGAAATATTTCCTCCCACTTCTCGGTCCTCTGTCAAGAGGATCGGGGAATTTTTCCTTCTTACTGCTTGGTCCTTTGTCAAGGGGATCGGGTATTTTTCTGACTTCTCGGTCCTCTGTCAAGAGGATCGGGAAATTTTTCCCTCTTACTGCTTGGTCCTCTGTCAAGAGGATCGGGTATTTTTTTCTGACGTCTCGGTTCTCTGCCCAGAGGATCTGGGATCCTAGTTGCCCATCATGATAGAAACTGTGAACACCAGGAAAATGGCTTTTTCCAGATGGACCAGCCCCGAGTGAATCAGCCGAGCCAACACAAACGCTGGACAGATTGATATCGCCGAGCCCTTGATGACCAGCAGGCAAACCCGGGATCCTACGTTCCCTTGCCACCTAAACGGAAGAGGAGGAATCGTAGAGATCTCCGGAACCGGGCCAAGAGACTTCAAGCCAACCAGCCTTTGATTGAAAAGGCGATATTAAAGCGATATTAAAGGGATATTCTTTGTCGGCCACATTCTTCAGCTTATTCCTCTGGAGGAAGGGTTGCGGGACCTAGGCGTCAATCTTCCGCCCGAGCAGACGTCCCCGTTACCTTCAGACTTACGGAGCTCAGCTCAGAGACCTACCAGAAAGGGAAGACACGAGCCCGAGGTAAGCCTAACTCTCCCGGAACAGAGTTCCAGCGAACGAAAGAGGCCAACGTCTCCGGCTATCCGTCACCCCGGAGATCCCCTCGCAAGCAGCAGGCTCTCGCTCAAGTGTGCAGAAGACCTGCCCCCCTGGACGTTGTTTCCAGAAAGGATCCCGAACGGGACCCAATTCGTCCAAGAACCAACCGGACGCCCAAAAGGCTAAAGTCCATTGGCAGCCGTCCCCAGCCGACTACCGTGTGTCGAAACCTTTTCGACCGTTAAATAACACTGAATCCATCATAAACTTTTTGTAGTTGATAAAGTAAAGGTTTTTCTTACTTGTTCTCTAAATAGTTCGAAATATTATTATCAAAATATTAAAATAAATATCAACAAAATAAAAAGTCGAAAGCGGACCGGACAATCGGGAAAAACTCTGGAATTTTATTTAACGAGGAAAAAATGGGAATTTTTTTTAGGATCGGGATTTTTTTTCTTCTATCGCGAAATCTATTTCTTTCACTTTATCTTCTTTTAATTGCTTCGTCTAGAATCAGAGAGAGCAAAGTCTGTTTTTTAAGTTATTTTAATGTTAATTATATGAGAGTTAAAATTTGTTCTCCTAAGTAGGTTGAAAGCTATCAGAATTCTCTAAAAAAAATTCCGTGCGGCCCGCAAGTTTGAGCGCGCCTATGACGCGCGTCTGTTGGGTCTCGCGCTTCACGCTCGATAATGTATTTACCTCGCGCTACGCACTCGGTCTTTGTACTTCCTTCATATTTATGCACAGACCTTTCAAAATTAAAGGTCAAAGCATCGACAACTGCCATTTAGTGATTGTGAATTATCTTTTTCTTAAAGCTCCTTCGGCTTTAATAAACAAATTCTCATCACGTATCTGGTGCTTCGCACTCGATTTAGTCCAAAATGCAAACTTTTCTACATTGAGTTCAACTCTATTATATCAAACGTATATTATATTTATTTATATACCTCGGTCTGGGACTGCTTATTCAGATATTGCAAAATAAAGTACAAATTTAATTTTTCATGATTACTTTAATATTTGTACTTTATTTTGCATTAATTTTTATTTCCAGCTACCCTAAACAATGTATCATGTCAATAAATGTATGTTATTACAATTCATAATATGCGTTCATATTGAAACAAATATATTTTTATTGTCTTTTTTTATAATTAAAAAAAGTGCGCAAACAAAACAATTTTGTTAATAAAAATTTTATTGTATCTTGTGTTGTTCTTCCAAGAAATTTATTTATTTATTTTCAATGTTATTTTTTACGATTTGAACAAAAAATACGATCCTACCAATTTATAAGAATAAAATTGTCTTTTTTCACGCCTGGGAAAATTTATAGTTGATAAATTTAGGGAAGAACCTAATAAATACGACATCTTCCAGACTGATGTTTAAAATTTAATTAAATGAATTTCGAATCGATTACGTTTCGGAAACACAGCTGGTTCCCCCATCAGATAAGCATAAAAAACGTATTAAAATTACAAGAACGAAGCAATATAATGTTATAAAAACAATGTATCAAAATATGAGAATAGTATGCCTTAAAACAGTTTTAAAAAATTCCGAGTAGTTTTCTTTATGTGTGAGTTCCATGTTATTCAAAACATTTATAAAACTTTATAGGAAGCGCTAGAAAACATATAATATAAGGTTAGGTTCGAAACACGTGAATAGTATAAAAGAAGTGCAAACAGAATATTTAATAGGAAAAATAAGAAACTGATTTCATACCTGTAGCAAGATTTGTAATTTTTTATTTATGTAATGAAACTATTGTTTAAAATGGTGATAAAAGAAAAATAAATGTTTCGTGAAGACGGAGCGAGTATGCCCCGTCTCCATCTTGGAAACTTTGTGAACGCACACATTAAGAATTACAATGCAACACATCGGAGAGAAATACGCAGGTGTAAAAAGGGTCAAAGGCAGTAACAAATTCTATAGAACTATTTTTGAGACAGTTTTTTCCCCAATTATATGTTTGTTATAATTCAAATTTGTAGTATTGATGTTTGAGATGAATTTAGAGAATTTTTTATTTAGTTATAAATTTAACAATGTTATTATAAGAAGTACTACAATAATCTAAATCGGTAACTAAATTCATTCAAGTTTCACCTTCTTTAATAAAAACCATTTCAGCAAAAGCACGTTTATATCCATTATTAGATTCAATATGCAAAATTTCTACCTCATTCCATTTTATGAAACTAGAGTCGCCTCGGTGTTCTTGCGTTAAGTTCGGACGTTTCGATTCGCCAATATAAGCTTTCCCACAACGACAGGAAATTCTGTATATAACATTACATTGGTCCAAAGTATCAACTCTGTCTTTCCCTAATTTAACAAATTTGTCAAGTTAAGTATCAACTCTAAAGACAGTTCTAATATTATCAATTTCATTTAGAAGTCTTTTAATGTTATGTGAAATTTGGCCTAGAAAGGATATTGAGATAATTGTTTTTGAGTTTTGATTAGTATTGTCAATATTGATATTGTCGTTAGTGTTGTTATTTTTAAAGTCAGCTAAAAGAATGGCCGAATCAACAAAATTTTTGATAATTCCAATTTTATGCTCTGTGGGATGATGAGAAAAATAGTTCAAATATCTTCCTGAATAAGTTTTTTTTTTCGAACATTTCATAAAGATTGCAAGGATTTCGAAGATATAAAGTAGGCATGTACACCACATTTCAAAGATTTCACAAAGATTTCGAACATTTCCAAAGATGTTAAAACATTCAAAAGATTTTAAAGATTTTAAAAATTTCAAAAAGGGTATAGTAAACCAGATTTTCCAGATTTCAAAACAATTTATACAGATTAAAAATACTTCAATGATTTCCAATAAGTACAACGGATTTCAGAAAGATATAAAAAATATTTCGAAAAGTTCATAAACATTTCATAATGATTGTAAGAGGAGACAATGCCAAAGATGTCAAAAAGGGTACAGTACACCGCATTTAGAAGATTTAAAAACATTTTAAAGACATAAAACGATTTCAAATATTTCAATGATTTCAAACGAATACTAACGATTTCAAAGATTTCCTAAAATTTTCATAAAGGTTCAAAAAGAATACAAGAATGCCAAACATGTCAAAAAGGGCACAATACAACAAATTTTCAAGATTTAAGAACGTTTAAAAGATTTTGAACGATTTCTAATATTTCAATGATTTCAAACGAATACGAAAGATTTCACAAATATTTCGGAAATTTTGAACCATTCCAAAAGATTTGAACAAATTTGAGAAGATTTTACAAGATTTAAATTATGTCAAACGAACACAAAAGATTTCACAAACAAAGATTAAAAAAAGCTTTCACAAATATTTCAAAGATTCCATAGAATCTGCAATGTGTGGTAAGACGATTGATAGTTATTGTTTTGGAGAAAATCACGTACAACTGTAGATAGCCCTGTTGAAACCATCTTTTAAAGCTTATAGAATCTCATAAAATTTAACAAAGTTTTATCAGAAAAAAAATTAATCCAATAAAATTTTTACCAGTTTCTGTCGGAAATTTTCAACGCTAAACTTTCTTGTACGTTTTAAAGAGAATTTTCTGATAAAATTTTTTTTAATGAATTGACACTCAAATTATTCGAGAATGTACCAGAGAAATCCATTGAAACATTTACAAGATTTGATATGGTGCAATGTTTGTATATTTTTATAAGTATTTACTACTTTGAATCTTACTTGTTTCAATAAGTATTTGTGGTAACTTGGAAATAAGTTTACTTTTAAGAATAAATAAGATTTTTAGGATAAAACTTTTATATTATTATTGTTTTGTCTAATAAAAAACTTCACCAGAATATATAGGTGAAGTCGGGTAAATAAATAGATTAGATTATAAAAGACCGTACGCGGAATAAATTTAAATTTTTTTCAAGTATAAAGTGCAACTTTAAACTAGATTTTTCTAGACATTTCTGGTGCGAATCCCCTCTAAATTAACTATTTTAATGTGCTTTTATTCAAATAATTTTCACTCATATAATCACATTAAAAAAACGTAAAAGGTTTTTTTGTTGATTTTTCTCGTAAATGGCGTAACAATCGTTAAAAGATTTAAACTCGTTGATATTTATAATATTTTATTTCTTTACAATGTTATTATTTTTATGAAAATATTTTGAAAATTGTTTACTTGCATGAATACATATTTATGGGTTTTCAGTGGTGCTCTTTGGTAAAAATCTTACTAGATTTAAAAAGCATATTTTTATAATTTTTAAAACTATTCTTTTTACCCGTCATACATTTTTCTAAGTTCTTAAAAAAAAATTATATTTAACTTCTTGATAAAAATTTTATATGATTTTCTCCAGTATTTAAAAAATATACTTAACAAAATTCTATTTTAATTTTAATTCATAATTATTACTCAAGAGTTAAATAGATAATCTCTTACAGTCAGATTATTTTGTACCCATACTTAATACGATTCCGAATCGTCAAATATGTCGACACGCACAAATATGTCGAGTTGTTTATATTATTTCCCAACAGACAATTTTTCAAAGAAAGAAGGATAAGTATAGAAAGAAAGATAAAAGGGTTGTAAACACAAACTAGAGGTCCGCCTCTCAATAAGAAACTGGGGAGGAAGTATTTCCACGAATAGAAGTGCCCCTGGCTTGCGGCTCACGTGAAAACATGTGGCTTCACATTAAGGCGCTTCGTCAGGCTTGAATTTTTGCTCATGTATTACATAACCCCTGTTTCCCCCTAAACGGATGAATTTTGGGATGTAATATTTTTTACCACATAATCTCAATGGCATAATGCTGAGAAAGAAAGCCTTCGTTTTTTGATAAATGGTATTGTTTTGGTTATATTTAAATTAATCGAAAATTTGCTTCATTTATGCGCCTGGAAACGAGCAATCCGCCAACCGGGAAAGTAGCCACAATGAACCGAAAACAGGCGCTCCAAATTTTCACACTCGAAATTCGTTCTCAGGCGTGAAATTTATCGGCGACACTTCACATCAGGGGGTCGCTCGTAAATCATCCGTCCTTCCTATTGTTAGTGCGTTACATGATTCGAGACGGTTGAACGAAATTGATAATTATCAATATATGAAGAAATTGAATTTTAATATGCTGCATTAGATTCCTTACATAATTTCGAGACGATTAAAAAAAGATATAAAAAAATCGGTTAACCCGTTCAATTTCTGTTGGGAGTTTTGATAATGTTACATTTTATTTGAGATTAGCTTCAATACTGAAAATACTGACTCATTTTCCTAATCCTTTTTTTCATTTTTTTCTTAAATTACATCAAAACTGTGATGAAAATGAATGTGGAAGTATCCAAAATATATAAATAATGTACAGGATATCAAATTGTTGTAAGCAAATTATATTACCCAAAAGTCAAGATATTGGAAATACTTTCACCATTTGTAGATAGAAATTGATAGTTTTTCTGTCTACTCATCTTCAAATTACATAAATGTTGCTATTTGGTGACAAAGAATTGGCAATTTGTTTATTTTATAAACAAATTTTATAAACAAATGCATTGTTCGGTGATTGATAGACAGAAAGTAATAGTTTTTTTCTCATCGTCATCAAATTACACAAGCGGTGATGTTTATTGAGGAAGAATTGTCAATTGATATTATTTGTTTTTGTTATAAATTAATTTCATAAACAAATGCATAG
>CAKNWT010088624.1:0-12892 GCA_932066315.1 Andricus coriarius | reverse complement strand
GGAAATTCTTAAATTTTGAACGGATTTAGAATCGTTTTGTCCACTCAATTATTGTTCACTTTTTGATCATTAAAGTACCGATCCATTTTAAAAATAATTCATTTATTTATATTTATAGTTGATAAAATAAAAATGTTTTTTATCCAAAATTTCCAACTTCAAACATTTTTAATTTTTAGTTGTTTAAGTCTTCAAAACTACATTTTAATTTGATTCTTTAGAAAAAAGTGCGGGTAGATTTGTATGTAATTTAGTTCGATAAAGTGCTGGTAGACTGTATACATACCGTTAAAAATAGTTGGTATACTTATCGTGCTCGCAAGCTCTGCCATCTTTAATAAAACAAAAAATTATCCTGATAAAAAACGCCTTATTTGTACTCCTTGTAGCAGGATTGGATAAGTGAAGGATTTAAACATGAAAATAAAAAAGTAAATGAGTAGAAATCGAAAAGATTAACTGATAGGGAAAAACTGGAGAAAAATCGAATAAAAACTATAGGAAATAGAAGCCAAGCGGGGTCAGTAACAAAAATTGGCGCGCAAAATCAAAGTTAGAGTGACGTAAGCCAAGCAACCCCAAGCGTTCCCGCCCTCAGTGAATACTTCCGCTACGTGGTCAGGCCATGCACATCCCCGCAGTAGTAAAAACCGAGACGCTCACCTGAGTGAACGTGCCGGTTTTTAATCAGCTGCATAAGCCTCTGAGCTAGGCCCTATAGATTAGAAAGATAGAAAAAGTCGAATAAGGCTAAGGTCGGGGAAAATAAAAATAATTTCAAAAATGGCAAACCCGTCGGATAATGTAAGAAATAGTAGGACAAATAATGCAGTTCCAGAAATAATACTTGAAGAAAATAATGCACAAGCGAGTGTGAATAATTTAGAAAACGAGAACAGAGATAGACAATCGATCAAAAACGTAAATAGAGAAGAAAATATGGAAAGAAATTTAGAATTCGTAACGGTCAGGAGAGAATTAGAATGAGGGGAAGAACAACCAAGTCATGCGACAGGTATAATCCCAAGAACAAAAAGACAAACCCCAAAACAATGCAGAAAGTACCTTAAATGCACACACACTAGACCATCCCTCACACAGACCTCCAATTGGTATACTCTCTCCCAATACCGAGAATATATTAGGTAATTGGAGAATAGAAAACTAAAACAATATCACTCTTGAAAGTCAGGAGTAAGAAAGAACTAGGATAGATAACGAAATATAAGCGAAGAGAAAATAACTCGAAATCTTGGAAATAGACAAAAGACCTTTAGAATTGAGTAGTCTAGAAAGAGAAAAAATTCTCAGAAAAGAAAAAGCTAGAATAGATAGAGGAATATCAGAGAAAGCAAGAATAGGTCGCGAAAAACTGCGAATAGAAATAGTAAGGCAAGTAAAGGAAAACGAAAAAATCAATAACAGAACTTTTGAAATCGATTCGTTTTTAGAAAGTAATAATGAATTTAGGAATGGTGCAGAAGAATTAATTAATTTGGAATAGAATAAAAGCGATAAAATTATAATAAAAGAACTTTCAGAAGAGATTAAACATTTAAACGATAAAATTGATGGAGTTTGAAATGCAACACAAAATGTAGTGAATCAAAGTAATAAGATACGAAATAATAAGGTTCATTTCAAAGAGACAGAACTCGAATTTAACGACCAAAGACACGCGTTGACCGATGCAAGAAAAATAATAACAAACAATAGAAGCAGCGGATCTACCTGCTCTCGGGCTTTATCACGCCGTCGAGATTTATCATCGCTTTTGGGCCAGCAGCACCCACCAACCTTTGTAAGTTTGGTTAATAAACTATGTTTATATGAAAACTATTGTTTCCTCATTGACTTCACCCGCTTCTCGATTCTCCAAATCCTTCTCGTCCCTTAACTTTCGAGATTTTAGATTTAAAACTTTCATTTTATTTAAGTGAGTAAAAGCACACTTGTTGTACTCTCATCCATTAGCGTTTGCGAGCCACAATGCGCGCAAACGAACATTGCAGAAAGAAAGAACATAATAGATTCCAGGAGCTCCGAAATATTCAATAAAGAAATCTTGGGTGAGCCAGGAGACAGATGAACCAATATCAAGGAAAGCTTACAACTTAATTATTAAGTACCTAGCTAAAAGTGTGCATTAGAAAAGGCAAGTATTACCATCATTCGCACCACCTTATGAGCCACAATGCGCGCGAACGAACATTGCAGAAAGAAAGGATGATGTTCATATTAATTGTTATGGTGATTAAACTTTGAAACGTGTATTGGTTATAATAAAGATTATTTTACACACACATCCAGATAAATCAACGTTTCTATATAAAACAGAAAAAAAAACAGTTTAAAAATTAGGAAACAAAGTTAAGACACTATTTGGTTTGTTATTTTTGAAATGTACCAATTGTAATATAGTCTCGATCAAATCGGAGAGCGAGTTCCGCGTTTGGTGACAGTCGAAATTGTAATGCTAAGTCTGTAAGTGGTAAGTGTCGATGAACAGTTGCAGTCTCCAGAAATCTATGTACAAAAATAGTATGGATGAAATTGCTTAGCATCTATTGGTTGGTTACAAAGAGGGTGGGAATCGGAGTCTACACCCACATCGGCATGGTCGAGGCGGCAAATACCTGACCCAAACTGATCGAGACCTAGGATGAGTAAAATCCAAAATTGTAAAGTATTTAGAGACAATAAATCTGCAAGCTGAAATTGGCGACGAAAGCAATTTTAAGAAAGGATGAGTTTTCCCTGAAGATACCTATTAAGAGCTTAGGATCTGGCCCTAGACAATTTTGGTCCCTTGGTCGGATTATAAAATGCAGCTGCTTACCCTAAGCTTTAAGTACATGGTTTTGAGAATTCATTGAATCATTTGAATAGACACAAATGCTGAGAGAGAATACCCTAAACTACTTTAAGGATTTTACATTTAGTATTTATAAATTTTAGGACGTAACAGATGATGTAAATTTAGGTAGATTGTAAATGCTTTGTATTCAAATGTTAGGCGAGCTAAGTAACAGGCGAATCAATCACATGGAAAGCTTCTAATTTGATTATAAAGCACCTAGCTACTATTGTTTCCTAATTTAAAAAAAAACGGTAAAAAGAAAATACTGAATAATGCATCCATCCAGGATGTTAATATCCTTTTAAAACATAAACAGCACTGCACTACACTAACTTCTCAATTAAGAGAGAAAAAGACGTTGAGTTTAAACGGTAGAATCCATCGCGTATGACTACTATGCATACATGCCTACTATGAAACCACTCTCCTCTGGAGCGTCAACCAAAAGACGACCTCGTCCAAACGAGCGTCGAGACCGAAGTAACGAACGATGTGGGAGCCGTCTCCCAGTGAACTAGCTCTCAGTGATGGTTGAGCATGCTATGCCGCTAGTGTTTGGAAGTCCCCACTCTGCTCGATGGAGAGGAGTCCTTCTATCGCTTGCTTTGTGTGGTGTTCGAAGCGAGAAAATTACTTTCTAACGGGTGGTATTACCCGTACATTACTAGAAATTAAGTATATTTAAAAACAGTAGGCATATTAAACTTGTACATGCAGTAGGTTAAGCCTACACGTTACAAACACACGCGCAAAACCTAAAAGTTACTGGGACAGTGCGAGAAGCACTGATTTTAAACAATTATTGAGTAATAGTGCAAACACGGGTTTAACGGAAAAAATAAAAACACGTCGTACAATGTGCTTAATGGCTGACGGAGTCGTTATAATTTCGCGACATGACCAACTGTATCGAGCGAGAGTATTTGTACGAATTTATTACATATAAATCAACTAATCGTTCAAATCAGCTCTACGAACATGTAAAATTTAGAATAAGAGCGTTCAAATTTTAGCATTTATGCTAGGCGCATAAACAACCACGAAACAACTGAAGCCACTTATCTGCAGTATTTTGGAAAAACAACTATTCCACATAGTAGAAGAAAACTTCCCACTATTAGAAGATGCAATGATAGGATCGCTATTCTTCCACAAACACCCCAGATATGCTATTACAAAAACTGATTTGATAATCGACAAATGGAAACTACCACTACATTTCGAGGGAGACTTCCTACCAGGGAACTCAACAGAAATCTGTGAAATCAATGTACCAGACAAAGAAAATCAAGTAATTAATAGAAATCTGTATTATCATCGGAGATAGTAACGGATCGATCATAAGAGAAAAAATTCTCTGCAAATTCTCTGCAAATCACTTCATAATATCCCTGCAATAGCTCTGCAAGTACTCTGCAAACGTCTCCTGCATTACTGCTTAAATTGAAACCCTTTAGCATAAATGCAGAAGAAGTCTGCATTACTCTTCTTCAAAAAATGGTCCGCATTTTCATGCATTTCTCAGCAAGTTTTCTGCAAAGAATATTCGCAAATACTCTGTAAAAGTATCTGCTTTACTGTTTAAATTGTAGCACTTCAGCAAAAATGCAGAGATGATCTGGATTACTCTGCAGCAGACAATTCTCTGCACTGTTCTGAAATTTTTTGTAGAATTCTTAAACGGGATAGTAGTTTTACCAACGGGAATCTTTAGCGAAAATAAAGTCCGTTAAAAACAAAGTGCGTCGTCGTTTCGAACACGAAAAAAAGATTCCGATCTATATGGAGGGGCGCGGCTTCCACATTTAGACCACTTTGTATATCAGAAGGAAGGAAGGAAAGGACGGACGGAGGACACACAAGAGACACATTCTTAACTTATTGTAAACACATAGCCTAACCTAACATACATATATATAATGCACGCAACGCACTTTCCTAACGAAAAATATCGCACGCTGGGTGTATTGGTCGAAACGGTCCTTATATACTAACCAAGAAAATTCTTAC
This sequence comes from Andricus coriarius, assembly GCA_932066315.1. Lineage (NCBI taxonomy): Eukaryota > Metazoa > Arthropoda > Insecta > Hymenoptera > Cynipidae > Andricus > Andricus coriarius. The sequence goes on along the minus strand of CAKNWT010088624.1, from coordinate 8,022 downwards.
CGCTTGTGAGAAACGACGAGTGCCAGACCAAAAGTTTTTGGTGGACAGAGTTATACTTAATTTTCTTACTTGAGCCGGGATATTTTTCTGACATTTGTCACTATATATGCGTTGATTAAAAATAGTATAACAATTATTAAAATAAATACTAACATTAATAAAAAGTAAAGTATGGAAAAAACTTCTATTGGAAAATTTTTCAGAACAAATATATAACTTGATCTGCTTTGATGTTCACAAAATCATGAAGACAATTTTTGGAAAAATTCAATTTTTCGAACTTTTTGAATTTTGAACTTTTAGTCTAAAACTAATAATTTTAAAATGTAGTAGCCACGGGATCGGGAAGTAAGCAGGACTTTTTTATACCCGAAAAATCGGAAAATGACCTCGAATTTAGTAGTTAAACAAATGTAAACGTCCGATTGAAACTTTATAAACTATTTTCAATTTTTAAATAATGTAAAATGACTAAACTCATTATTCAACTCTTTTATTCAATTTCAAATTACACACGTTCAAATATTGTTTCAGTTTTAAATATTCCATTTTAACCCATTGCAAATTAAAATTTTAATGCAAATGTCGGTCAGACCTAGTTTGCAGAGAAATTGTAGGAAAAAGCAGACCTTCCCTGCATTTTTCTGCAAATATTTTTCTCTACATGGTACTTCTTCCTGCAAATCTCCGTCAAACCTAATTTGCAGAGAATTTGCAGAATGAAGCGGAATTTCTCTGCTTCTTTCTGCAAGCAGTTCCTCTCGATGAATTCCTTCTAAGTCATTTTCCTGCAAATCTCGGTAAGACATAGTTTGCAGAGAAATTGGAGGAAAAAGCAGAGCTTCCCTGCATTTTTCTGCAAATGTTTCTCTCTACATGGTACTTCTTCCTGCGAATCTCCGTCAAACCTAATTTGCAAAAAATCTGCAGAACGAAGCAGAATTTTTCTGATTCTTTCTGAAAGCAGTTCCTCTCGGTAAATTCCTTCTAAGTCATTTTCCTGCAAATCTCGGTAAGACATAGTTTGCAGAGAAATTGTAGGAAAAAGCAGAGCTTCCCTGCATTTGTCTGCAAATGTTTCTCTCTACATGGTTATTCTCCCTACAAATCTCCGTCAAACCTAATTTGCAAAGAATTTGCCGAACGAAGCAGAATTTATCTGCTTTTTTCTGCAAGCAGTTCCTCTCGATAAATTCCTTCTAATTCATTTTCCTGCAAATCTCGGTAAGACATAGTTTGCAGAGAAATGGTAGGAAAAAGCAGAGCTTCCCTGCATTTGTCTGCAAATGTTTCTCTCTACATGGTACTTCTTCCTGCAAATATCCGTCACACCTAATTTGCAGAGAATTTGCAGAAGATAGACAGAGAAATGTCGAGATTTTCTGCATTTCGCTGCAAATAATTTTTCTCTGCATACTAATTTTAACGCAAATATCCGCGAGACCAAATTAGCAGAGAAATTGGGAAGTTTTGCAGGTAAAAGAAGGAAGATTCATCTGCATTTATCTGCAAACGTGATTGCAGAAAGGCCGCAGAAAAAATACAGGAAGATTTTTCCACCAGGGCTACATCTACAGAGAGATCAGAGGAAGAATCGTTTTTCTGAAACACGCTTTTTTGCAATATGTAATATACAAATGAATTTTTAATAGAAATCTGTATTATCATCGGAGATAGTAACGGATCGATCATAAGAGAAAATCATTTCACACATACTATGAAAATGGAAATCTACAATATCGATCAAAGTTATACCCACCAATGCAGAAAATATTTTGACGTCATCTCAGACTAAATGAAGCTATAAATTAAAAAGTTTTGAAATTAAATTTAATCAGAAAAAAGATCTACTCCTTTCACTTCACTGGGATTTGAATGCCAGATCAACTGATTTCCGGTCAGGTGCTCTAACCACTAAACTACAGAGATATCAGAAGAAGAATCATTTTTCTGAAAGACGCTTTATTTTGCAAGATGTAATATACAAATCAATTTTTAATAGAAATGTGTATTATCATCGGAAATCAGTTGACCTGGTGTTCTAATCCTAGTGGAGTGAAAGGAGTAGATCTTTTTTCTGAATAAATTTAATTTCAAAATTTTTTGATTCATTGCTCCATCTAGTCTGAGATGACGTTAAAATATTTTCTGTATTGGAGGATATAACATTGATGGATATTGTAGATTTCCATTTTCACAGTATGTGTGAAATGATTTCTCTTATGATCGATCCGTTACTGTCTCTGATGATAATACAGATTTCTATTAAAACTTGATTTGTATATTACATCTTGGAAAATAAAGCGTGTTTCAGAAAATGGATTCTTCCTCTAAACTCTCTGTAGCTTAGTGGTTAGAGCATCTGACCGGAAATCAGTTGACCTGGTGTTCGAATCCTGGTGGAGTGAAAGGAGTAGATCTTTTTTCTGAATAAATTAATTTTAAAAAATCAAGTAATTTTGGTAGAAGATCAAAATGAAATTCCTGATGGACTATACACAATATACAAGAATAAGGTAGAAATACCATATTATAACTATTCCCAGAAACCCACCAAAGACCAAAATACCAATTGAAATTAAATTTAGCAGAATTACGTCTGTAGGATCACGAGACGTAGATCTTGCCCAAAAACGGGGTGATTACCCTTTAAGCTACTTCAAAAGACTGGAAAAACTTCAAAATTGCCTGAACCTAAAACATATCGAGCCAAAAATTAGAGGGCGGATAAAAGAAATCGTGACTCAATACTCAGAGGTCTTTACTTTAGATGGAGACCCCTTACCCTGTACCAATCTAACTGAACATGAAATAATCCTAAACTCAGGAAAAATTATCAACTTAAGGTCCCATAAACTAGCCGAGAAACACAAGGAATTTGCACTTCGTCAGATTAATAAAGATACCGACCAGGATGCATACCCTCTCTCGGTAATAGACGATAACCTCGACCAGTTAGGAAATAAAAAGTTTTTCTCAGCCTTCGACGTTAGTGCAGGATTCCGCCAAATCCCCATGAAGGAAGAGTGCAAAAAATATACAGCATTCTCTATTATACAGCGGCATTTTGAACATAATAGGATGCCATTTGGTATAAAAAACGCACCCGCTACCTTCCAACGTATGATGGACAATGCGTTCAGAGGACTAATTGGGAAAGAATGTTTCGTTTACATTGACGAAATTGTAATATTCGGAAAAACATTAGAAGAACATAACAAAAATTTAGGCTTGAAATTAGAACCATTAAAATGCGAGCGCCTGCGTCCAGAACTAGAATACCTAGGCCACTTGATCACTGCAGAAGGAGTTAAGCCAAACTCTATTAAGATCAAGGAAATCCAGGAATTCAAGCAGCTGAAAACACCTAAAGACGTGCAATCATTCCTAGGATTAGCTGGATATTATAGGAAGTTTATAAAGAACTTTTCATCTACATCTAGACTACTCACCAGGCTAACTCAAAAGGACACAATTTTTGATTGGACTCGAAAGTGTGAAGAAGCGTTTGCAAAATTAAAAAACGCATTAACAACATCACCAATATTAGGATTCCCCGATTTCAAAGAAAGATTCACTCTAAAAACCGACGCATCGAATCAAGAATTAGGCGCAGTGTTATCCCAGGCTAGGCATCCTTTCTTATTTATTAGCAGAACCCTTAATAAAGCAGAAGAAAATTACAGCACCTCAGAAAAAGAACTCTTAGCTATAGTATGGGCAATGAAAAGGTAACGTCAATACTAGCTCGAAAACAAGTTCAAAATCCATACTGATCACAAAGCACTCATTTGGTTACACAATGTGAAAGAGCCTAGCTCGCGATTATTACGATGGTGATTACGGCTAGAGGAATATAAGTACGAAATAAAATATATTAAAGGAAAGGAGAACAAAGTAGCAGACTGCTTATCCAGACTATTCCCAATCCACACCAGCGATATTCTACAACAAGCACTAGACGGAATAGATTTAACTACCGACGATGAGCTATCAGATACCGAAATTTTGGGTACACCAGTTAAATGCCCCACTATCATCAAGGACGAAATACTACAAGAAAAAATTGAAATCCCAGTCAGAAGAATATGCGAATCAGTAGAAATCAACGACAATGCCAATAATTCACCTGGATCCGAAAAAACGCAACAAAATGAACTTCCCGGGTAAAAATTATAAGTATGGGATTGATCAATCATAGACTTTCAGAAGTATAAAACATGTATGGTAAATGAGACGATCCCATACTTCAAGTATATTGAAATAGTATAGCTAAAGTCTAGCTAAAGTATAGCTGAAGTATGGATGAAATATAGATGAAGTATAGCTAAAGTATATATGAAGTATACGATATACTTCATCTATACTTAAGTATAGCTGAGGTATATGATATACTTCATCTATACTTAAGTATAGCTAAAGTATAGGATATACTTCATCTATACTTGAGTACGGCTAAAGTATCGTATACAATATGTGTTCATATGTTTTTAAAGATATCATAGCAACGGGATAAAACATTATACATCGTGAATGACACATCGTCCGTAAATTTAAAAAAAATCGTAATTTAACTAATTTGTTGAGAAAAATGTGCAACGAATATTGTTCGCGAGTCTAATAAAGAAGCCAGTCAATAAATTTTTTAAGTTTCAACAAAATTCCTCCATATTTATCTCACGCAATCTACTAAGGAGTACAAATTTAACCGTTCAGTTTTTCAAGTATTTCGGATTCCTTAAAGCAAGAAGATGTATTAAATTAAAAGCTTCTTAAGCATAATTAAGCATCTTATTAAGCTTACCCTCTTAATATTTTCTATATGTGGGTGAGAGATCCAGTAATCTCTGATTCCTCGTAGACTTTTCATTGAATACAAAAATTTGACTTATTTATTATTCAGATAAAAGACATAATGTAATATTTTTAATAATATAAAGAATTTCTTAAGTGCTGCTAAATTTAGAAGTTGCAAAAAATATTTTTTTATGCTGTGAAAATCATGATTCTGGATCTCTAATTTTATGTATTTCAGGTCTGCAATGCCATCATCAAGGATACAATGCTTGTACTTATTTTATATTATCTTTTTATTCTTTAAATATAATTGAGCTATACCTACTATAGCTATACTTTCAATATACTTCAGACATATATTAGCTATACTTTATAGATATACATCAGCTATACATCAGCTATACTTCAGGCTTACTTCAACTATACTTCAGATATACTTCTAAGATATACTTTAGCAATACTCTTACTTTACTTCGACTATACGTTGTTATACTTTGGCTATATTTAAGTTATATATCCACTATACATATTACAAATAGACATGAAATATGGGATCGTCTCATATACCATACTTTTATTATACTATCTGAAAGATCACTCCATACGATTTCCCAGATGTTTTCCTAGATCAATCCCATACAAAGTTTTTTTACCCGGGTTTCCAACGATTTTATGACATGGCGATTGAACACAACGCAAGGAAAATTAAAAACAAAACCCAACGCCATCGGAAAACTCTGGAAAGTAATAAATAAAGAAGACATGCAAAAATGTAATGATGAGGATTGGTTACGGAAACTAGGCTGGTTCATCGATGAAACTATCAGCGAAAAACTAACATTGATAAGATTTATATTCGCTGACCCACTATTTATACCAATAGAAAAGAAACTGATACAGGAAATGATGGAATACCTATCTAACTTGTATACCCACAAAGTATTTTACCTATGCTTTAACAATACCCGAGAATTAGCAAAAGAAGAAAAAACTTATATCATTAAAGAAGTGTATGCGTAACATCTTGTAGAAAAGAATACCATTGAAAAAGCGAAGAAAATAGGACAATGATTAGATATGTGTGAAGACATTAAAAAGTACGTCAAAGCATGCCCCATCTGTGAACTGCAAAAAACCACAAGAATCAAGAACCAAGCTGAGGGAATTATAACAGACATTCCTCTGAAACTCAATGAGAAAATAGCCCATCAAATACGGCCGAAAAATATAATAAAATACGGCCCATTACCCAAAACAGTAAAAGGTAACAAATATATTCCGAGCCTACAAGATAGATTAACCGACTACACGGGGTTAATCCCGATGGCTAATGAGACAACTAGTTCAATAATAGAAGGGCTGCTTGATCACTATATCTACATCTTTGGAGCACCTCAAACAATTCTAGCAGACCAGGAAAAAGCTTTCTATCAGAAATGATGCAATAATTTCAAAAAGCATTATAAATCACTCATGTAAAAACAACAGCTTTTCATCCTAAGTGCAAAAGAAACATGGTAAGAATGCACTCCACCCTAGGGAACCTAATCAAAATAAGCATCTCAGAAACAAACAATGAATGGGATGACAATTTGAAATTTATTAACTTTGCATTCAACACAATGAAGAACCAAACAACAGGATTTTCATCCTTTCAACTTATGTTTGGAACAGAAGCTAACATACCATCATCGGTAGCGTGTTCACCAACCCTGACGTTTTCAAAACTAGTGAAAAAGTGGAAAAAGAAAGTACACGAAGAAAACCTACGAAGGGCTAGAGAAAGAATTGAAATAGAAACAGAAAAAACGAAGAAAAGACTCGACGAAAATATCACTCACAAACACAAACTTGACCCCTCTTGGAAAGGCCCTTTTGAAGTCACTAACTGCTTAGACAATAATAATAACTTACGAATAGGAAATGAGGACAAAATCATCCGAATTCATATAAATCAGACAATACCTTATTTCACAGACGATAATGACAGCCTTCTGGACAATCCTGCTGGCCCTAGCACCGATCATCAGTGCTAACTACACCCACGAGAAAATAAAGGAAACATCTACATCAAGGAAATCTCTAAAGTACACTTGCTTCATGAAAAGTGGATAATGGTTATAGCTATCAATATGAATTCCAACGGAAACCGGATTAAAGCCATCGACACCACCATTACTATGGCAAAACTAGCCTGTAACAAGACATGCACACCTTATTATGAAGTCCAATTGGTTAGGAGCCGCTACAATAGACTAGCTAGTAAAAACAGTACCCTATACAAATTTATAGGCAAACAACGTCAAAAAAGAGGATTAGCGAATTTTGTGGGTGATATATCCAAAACTCTGTTCGAAACATTAAATAAAAGACATGTGTCTGATTCAAATAAGGGATCAGTACTTTAGAGAAATAGGTTTCTGCTACTGAACAATGGGACTCAAGGATCACTGTTGAAAAATGGTATTAACTTCAAAATACCAATGCATAATTAAATTAATGCCTCAAGCTTATGAAATCGATATGAAGAACATGTTTTCCAAATTTTATATAAAATTATAATAATCATTCAGATAATTTCATTTTACAGCAAATCTAAATAAATTTATTCTTCACTGTTAGAAATTTTTCAATTTTAATATACATGTATATTAACCCTCAGGGTACGGACTGGGTTAGCGTAACCCGGGCGGATTTTGAAAGTGGCGTCAATTCGGAATAAGCGATGGGAGGGGGTTCAGACCAGGGGGGGAAAAAACTTTGAGGTAGGAAAAGTGCGAGAGTAAGTTGCCAGCTTCAATCGACGTCTGCTACCTAAGCTATACGTTCTTAAAATCTGGTGTCGGGTATCTTTCACCCAGTCCGTACTGAACGTTATAAAATCCATTATTTTAATAATATAAACGTTATCTCAAGTAATCAGTATATCATCAGTAGAATCTGTGATTATGCAAAAAAATGTATCTAGCATAAGCTACTAGTACACAACTGTTAGGAAATCGTGTAGATGGCCATTGAGAATGTTTTTTATAACACATGCATGATTTCAGCCCTTTTCGATGCCTATGAAGCGGGGCTAAAGCTCTACTTTTTACTCCCTAGGGAGTGAAAAGTACTTTTTACTCTCTAGGGACTGAAAAGTGACGTCAGAGGTGAACAATGAAAATTATATGTCTATGAGCTCGCATTTTACTATTATCAGCCCATTCACTGTAAAAAATGTGA
>CAKNWT010088605.1:0-11175 GCA_932066315.1 Andricus coriarius | reverse complement strand
CTATAACTTTCAACACTTTTCTTATGAATTTTCAACCCCAGATTGATACCTGGGCTATTTCTCGTTCAAAGCAAAAGTTACAGACATCGGTTTTCTGTTTCGAAAACCCACAGTTCAGATTATGGTTGAAGTATTTAAAATACGTTGACTTTTTCAATGGAGGATTTGAATCGCCAGTTTTGGCAGTATAATATTCAATAAACAAATCGTATAATTTACACATAGTCAAATCAGAATGATCAAAATATAGTAATTTAGTAGATTCTCGACTGCAGTGTGATTCAGAATGTGGTATTGATAAGCAGTGTTCATGAATAATTTTTTTTAATTCATCAGATAATCTTACGACGCGATTATTACGTGTTCCCCGGTTATCTTGTAAAGATTCATTATTTAAAAGTTTCTTTTGAATACTAGCGAATCTTCCTTTTCCTATATTCAACAAAGTGCACAAAAACTTCTGACAAACAGTAACGCGAATTAATACAAAATGAAAAAAGTACTCCCATGAAATAACGTGGCCCTGAGTTTCTTCAGTTGGAGGCTTCCTCTTCATTAATGCACTGAGCATAATATTCTGCGACTTGTAATCTCCAGCACCTTTCCAAAATGCATGATGAAAATCTTGTTGTTGAGAAATATCAATGTTGTGAAAACATTGTTTCAAACAGCAAGACTGGACGGGTTTGAATTCTTTGGCAGGAATTACTTTGTCCGAGTGTGCGATATATTCCCTTCCCTATAATCATTAAGAAGGTTCACATTAAAATAACTTCAACTTTGTACAATGTTTTTGCACAATTAGTTTGTTTTATTTTAATAAAAAAATTACCCTATTAAAGACCAAATCCATTTCAAATCAGGCAGGCTCTACACTTGAAGTCGTAAAATCTCGTGGGGAGAAAATATGTTGTTTTTAGAGGAAATTAGGCGATAGGTATTTTTGCGATTTTTGAAAAAAAAATTCCAAGTTACGCGTATTTGAATTATTTGCTTTGTTTAAAAAACCCCATTTTTTTAATTCATATAACTTCTGCCAGATAATTTAGAAAATGTTCAAAATTAACAAAACGGCGGCAGTATTTCTGAAAATGTTAATAGTCGAAAAAGTTGTATAAGAAGTTTTTCTTCTCATTTATGATATCTTACACCATTTTCGAGAAAAAAACGTTAAAAAATAAAAAAGGTGCGGTTCGTTCCCTTTCACAGAAATCGCCCATATGTTTCTAGTTCTTCAACTTGTTTTTCAAATTTTATATATAAATAAACAATTGAAATTCGGAAATGTCTTTATTCATTTTTTTCTATGATTCTGTGTCTTCTGTGAATCTAAATATGTAGAGACATTAAAATATTTTTTAGTTCAATGCCGGCTAAACCATTTTTATGTTCAAAAGAATTTTTTTGTTTATGAAAATTAAATTTTTTGATTTTTCTCGAAAATGGTGCAAAATATCATAAGTGAGTAGAAGAACTTTTGGTGCAACTTTTTTAACTGTGCAAACTATTTACTTAACATTTTTTCGTATCTGATGTTGTTTGCAAGAAAAATGCAAAAATTAGATTTTATGAAAAAAATTCTACTGCCTACAAAAGTTATTTAGCCCGCATAAAACTCACAAGGTATTTTCCTTATGATAGTTCAAACTGCCGCCATTTTGTTAGTTTTGAACACTAATTCCCTTTAAAAAACAACATATTTTGTCCCCGAGAGATTCTGCTACTTCAATTGTAAAACCTGCCTGATTTGAAATGGATTCGGCCTAATCAATTTTTATTTAATTATAAATAAAGTTTCATTATAACTTACCTCATTTTTGGCTAATTTCTTTTGGTTTGCTTTCCAATTTGTTTCGTTTCTCGTTCTTTTTCTACCACTTTTTAAAAACTTTTCCTTACTCATTTTTGCTATATTAAAACTGATTTAAAAACTATTCTCATGTATTAAATTAAAAACTTATAAATAAAATATTAAGCGAAATATTTCTGTCTACAATTTTTGAAAGTTTGTAGAGATGTGCACTCTTGTCCAACAAAATTGGAACTAGTTAAATTTTTATTCTTCCCTATGTGACCCATTTGGTCTGCTTTGTTTACAAACAAACAGTTCGTTATGCAGAAAGAACCAAAACATTCACGTACGCAAGGCACTCAAAATGTTGCTTCCTAATATGAACATAATTGAAATAATTATAGATGCAAAACATAGTTTGTCATTTCGATATTTCTTGGGAAGTTGAAGGGGATTAGGCAGATAAACAGTAAAAAATCATTGGAAATATTGAGTTCTGGAAAGCCGAACGGCTAGCCCGCTGCCTGGTGGTGCTCAGTACTCACGGAGCTATCGTTGGCGGCGCCTCATGCTTTATTGTAAAATGGATATTCCTGCCAATTTTCAATGAATCAATCTGAAAATTTCCACAAATCTTCCTTTAATAGTAAGGAACAAATGTCTCACTGGAAGTTGTGTCAACTCTGAAGTTATCTCGATACTTTTTGTCGGCGAAACTGAAAAAAAACGGGGTTATCGATCTGTCGCAATTTGCAATTAAATATTAATAAACAGTAGACCATTTTACCTATCGGAAAGTTCACTGCGCATGTGGAATGTGCATTCTATTATACCCAGTTATTGCGATCATTTTTGCCCGATGAACACAGTGAAAACAATTTCCTTTAATTTTTAAACAATTGTGACAAATTATCGAAAAAAATGTCAAACTGAAAATGAATTTCAATGAAAAAGGAAGTAAGGGAGCCCGTATGCGTTGTATGCACGGCTTATGTAAAAGTGACAGTCGTATCAAAGCATACAAGGAACATAACCTGTTCTTTCTCGAAACCTTTTTTACAATACAGAAGTGGTCGTATTAGCAAAAAAGACATCAAGAAACATTTTGAACTTTGAAGAATGTAAGAATAATTGCTTTAAAAGTTAAACCTCTCAATTTCGCCTCCTTTAAACTTAACCATAATATGCTTCATCTATTTGTGGATCGATGTTCCTTGCTTTTCTATGCATTCCTTTACCCTGCAATTATATTGTTAAATATATATTAAATTTTATTATGATAACTTATAATAATAAATTACAATAACAATAATAATGTTGCATCCAAGCACGAAGTGTGCATTTTTGTTTTTATTAAGTTTTCAATGTATTTTTATTTATTTGAAATATTTTTGCATATTCGTAATTTTCTAATTTTATTTAATTCATATTTTTGCCTGAAATTCAAAAATGTGTGAATGTGTTTCCAAATCATACAATATACTTTTGTAACAGATTTGGAATTTTCCGAAAATTTTGTCCGGGAAACAAGAGACTATACGCCTGTAGGGTAGCTACGACAGCGCCACCAATTTGGAACTATTGAGAAGAAATTCGAATTTCAATTCAATATTAACAAAAAATCTTATAGTAAGCAATTAATTTTAAACCGAAGATTAATATTTTTGATTAAAATTAATTGATATCCATTGCTTTTTTTCATAAAAATTGCCCAAATAATTTCGAGATACCCAATAGTTTGCGTGTCATATGGCGCTGTTGTCAAAGTCACAGAGGTAGCCTACATACGGATACAATAACTATTTTTTACCATTTTCTTCCCAAAACACCACCAATTTTTTTTAAAACAATTACAATACTCAAATCCTGTCTTTCATCTTCAATATCCCTAGCGGACCGGCCGAACGCAAGCATTACGCTATAGCGTAATGGTAAAGTAATGTAAAGTAATGTTAAAGTAATATGGCATTATAATTATTGAAAGAAGCAAAAGAAATATGTAAACTGTTGAAACTATAATGATACGTTAAAATTTACGTTGAATGATCATGCCGTAATTGCAGCAAGTTTCTATTTCAGCGTTAAAAAATGAAAAAATAATTTGTATGTCATTGCAGTCTGCTAACGGGAGCTTCAAGCGGGTTGCCAATATGCAGGGGCCCGACTTCAATTACAGCCATTTTGTTTTTTTATTTTCAAACGCTGAAAAAGCAACTTGTTGCAATTACGGCATGATAATTTAACGTAAATTTTAACTTATTATTATAGTTTCAACAGTTTACATATTTGTTTTGCTTCTTTCAATAATTATAATGCCATGTTACTTCAACATTACTTTACCATTACTTTAGCATTACGCTGTAACGTTGTGCTTGCGTTCGGCTGGTCCGCCAGGGATTTATTGCAATCACAATAATATAATTAAAATTTTATAATATAAGAAACTTAACCTACAAACTTCAGCCTTTTAACCACCATTAGGTTGCTTCCGGCAACTTAACCACCATTTCGATTGAGCAAAACTATGTTTTTCTATTTCACACTTGCCCAATTTCGCACCCGGAACATCATCTTCATTGAATTTGACTCCGACAAAAAGTACAATTGTATACATTCTTACAAAATATGAACGCAACTTTCATACTACGCGGGATGCACATGGCAGCCGCACATGCGCAAAAAAACTTCCGGTAGTTAGGTAAAATGGTCTATAGGTGATTTTCAACTTTTTCTTTGTTTTGTAAGCATCGATAGGGTATATTTTGTTTGTATATCAATTTTGAAACAATTTCAATAATATTTGCCCAACTTGCGACGATTTATTTCTTAAAAACTAATTGAATTTGAGGACACATTTTTTTTAGTTTATTAGGTTTATTATTAAAAATAATTATCAGATCAAAAAATGCAAAATAGAAAAAAGTTCCGTCTCATTATTATCTACAAGCCTATATTTTTTAAAAATTAATTTTTTGACTTTCAACATTTCCGTCCACCCAGACGTTTGGACAATACTTTTACCCGATCTCAAGCACTGGGCGAGTTTCTCGATCCAAACCCTCAATTAGCAGAGAGATCCGGTGTAAGATCAAAGGCAAATAAACAATTTTCGACTGGATATTGTTGCCGATCAATACTATTTCCCTCATTTAGAAAATGAATACCAGTTCTTGTAAATAACGTGTTATATGCCTCGATGTACACATTTTTAGTGTTGAAGGATGGCTGTAGAGGTTTCGAAGGTATCTGAGTACCATCAACATAAAGCGATAGATGATTAATTTTATAATTTTGGAAATTAAAGGGATTCTTGTTTCCATTGCCATTATATGCAGTATTGTCTACGAATCCGATTATTATTATTTTTGGTAATTGACCAAAAATAACATTGTCAACGGTTTCAGCGTGAACACCCTAGTGTATTGTCGTAGCATTCACCTCGACACGTGTGATCGGATATTTTGCAGTGCCTTGAGATAGAGTTCTAGCGTGTGCAAGAAGAATACCAGGGTTGATTTTTGCTCTGCGAACAAGTAGCGATACCTCCTCAATGTGAATATGACAGTTGCTTGTACTGTCCATAAGACAGAAATTATCTTTTGATCGAACGAGCTGAACTCGTAACTCTACACCGTTGATGAGAAATTTATCTTGATTGAAATTGTCACAATGTAAATGACCGATAAGATCAACAGATTTATCAACACTTAAATATTTTTGTCGATTTTTAAAACCCTCATTAGCATCGAAATCATCCATTTTTCCAGCAGTATCATTATACCACAGAGAGGATGTAAGATGACTTTTTGGCAGCTGGTCCATAATTGAGTAAAGTCTCAATGTATGCTCGATATGCATAAGAATTACTAGGTGGTGATACTACTTTTTGATTGAAATATACATCCACCTGATTGAAGAGTGAATGCAAGAGATTGTTGACAGGTCCTACTTTGTCTAGCTGAACAGTATTTGCGGCTACTCTTGTGGGGGCTACTAGTTTTATTCGAAGACTGCGCATAGTGTGTGCTAGGTCAGCCATTTGATCTTTTCTCATACTAATAGGTACGTTATATTTGTGAAGAAGGTCAATACCTTTCTCAATAGATTTTCTGTTTTTACTATTACCATCATATTGTGGATATTCATATCCTGCAGTCCCACTGTTCATGAGGACAATCCGATTTTCAAATGAATCATCGTGTCTCTCATGAAGAAATGTACGAGGAAATTGTATTTCCGTGAGTCCTACTACCCACTGCCCTTGTAAACGAATCTCATGTGGCAGTTGCGTTATAAAATTGGAAGTGGTATTCTCGAGAAAATATTTCATACTACTATTGCTTGGTAAAATGAGGATAACCTAACCACTTGACAAGAAATTGTTTTTCATTTCCCTTGCCTTTCGACTGTAATATTTTTTCAATTTAAAATTCTTCCTCCTCAATATTTTTATTGTTTACACCAGTCAATTCCTGTTCGTGAAAAATACCTTCGATGTCTTCCCCTGATAAATCTTTCAACTCATACATGTAGGGTACTTGATTTCTTTCGGTAATGGATCGCCTTACAACAAATAATTCCTTGCTCCAACTAGACTCATAACCTTTCTCAAAGACACCCTTCTCACGACTGATTCTGATGAGATCGTCAACATGGTCACTTTACCTCTAATACATGTGATGCGAAGGGTTTTTTATTTATTTTGAAATTATTTAGAAGAACTGAGAGTCAGTATCTGCAAATATGGTTAGAGTCGGCATTTTAAGAAAGGACGAAAAAATTGTGCACGTTGGTCATGTTATAAATTTGGAACAACTATCAATTATAAATTGATGGAATCGTCATCCAGTGTATTGTTTTCGTTAAAAATGTTTTTTTTTTAATTATTTAAGGAGAGTGGTTTCCGTCTAGTTTTTACGATAAGTACATTGGACACATATCCTTGAAAAGCGGACAATTCTCTATTTGTAAGTGCGTTTAAGGACACTTCACATAAAAATACCTTAATTAGGTAGAAAGTGAGATTTTACTTAAAATAATATAAATAAGTGATATACGGAACATGATTTAATTTTAGGTTATGTGTTCTATAATAACGCGCGACGATGATAATTCATCATTTGGATATAAATTGGGTATAATGACTTATTTTAAATTGTTCCTCAGATGTATTCTTATAATTAAGTAAAAGAAAATAGTAGCATCCAGTTGGAAAATAATTATTTTCTAAAGATATGGTGATATGTCTGATGAAGACAGGAAGGAAAAACGCTTTTTTAACTTTATGAGGCCCAAATACACGAATCAAAACTTGTCTTCTGGTGCTACTTAAATTTCTTATTGATTATATTGTTTTAAACTCCACGAAATATTAATATAATAATAATTTTTATTATAAAATTCAAATGAATCATGTAGTAAAACCTATAATATGACGAATACGACCCCGTTATTTTATTACTACATTTGGCCACCAGTTGGCGTATCGTTGTATTGCAGATCCCAATAAGAGATTCTTGATACAAGAATGATCGGTTATTGATATCTCGTTGTATTTGTTTAGCAAGAATCAAATATGCTTGATTTTTCACGAGATCTCGCGGGGTACCAATCTCTTGAAGGATACCATATTTATCCCATTTTATCCTATCGGCAAAATTAGGTTTCGTTAAATGATTAAGCAGTAAAGTACTCTTGGAACGAAAAGAAGAAGTATTTTCCGTATGATCTATTTTCTCAGTAGGTAATTTTCTATTTTCGTCAATAAAAAATAAATTTTTTCAACACCTGACTGTAATCTCTCCACCTTTCACGTTCATCACTCGGAAAAAGTGAGAATAATATTCGACTCATTTCAGAATCCAATCTGCCGAGATTACTTCCAGGTGTCTGTGTAGTTGCACCAGGTATGGATGGTATAATCGCTGAATTATTATTGCTATGTATAGATGTATGACTTATCGTTTGCATTTGTTGATTAATTTTTTCGACCTGTTCGCTGGAAATGAGAACCATTTTTCGTGTATTCTCCATATTATTAAAGATTCTACGATGAGGACTTGAACAAATTAGAAAGCAGACCACCAATGATTGGACCAAGTAAGAGAGGTAGAAATCCACCATTTTGAACGATACATTTTTTCTTCTTTTTCCAAGTGCCACGAGTTTCGACTAACTTTCGTGACGTGTTTCTATGTTTTTTCAGTTTAACTTGTTGACAATCTTTAAGAGGAACATTTCCCAACAGGATGTTCAAGGCACACTCACAAATACATTTAATGAGCTTTACATAAGATGATTTCAGTATTGCTTGCCTTTGATCCGAGTTTAGATGACAAAGAGCATGTAAAACTATGGCGTTTTTCTTGCCGATTGACTTGTAACCTTTCGATGTCATTACAAATGTGTAACTGGTATTTGACTATCACTGAGCCCTCCCTTTATACCCTTCACTGGTATGTAAACGTACTGATGAGGATCATCTGGAAATATGCTTGTACGATATCGACAGTTATCGGGAGTTGATTGTTTCAAGTCCAGAAGTAAATAACCATGTGGTTGAGATGTGGCATCGTCGTAGGCTTCTTGTATAAAACGTGGATCTTTAGGACAAATTTGGCGTGCCAGATGTTGAATTTGAGTCCGATCTCGAGGATTTTTAAATGTGACTATATAGTTTGCATTTAGAGAAATGTCTCTTTGACCGTGTCCTTGGTGAAAAAGGTTTTGAGAAATGAAAATTACACTGAGGTTTTTATGATGGCTTCCTTTAGTAGAAAGATCTACAATTGTATTATTTGAAGATTCTCTCATTAAATCGTCGAGAGTTATAAGTTTAAACCTTGGATCATTGGAGTAATCAGAAGACTGTGGTAATCCTTCACGAAATTCTATCTCTTTTCCATATTCCTTATAAGCCGTTTGCCACTCTGAATAATAGAAAATTATACAATCAATTTGAGTATCGCACATTACATTGAGATGTCTGAGAAATTTTTTTACAAAGTAAGTTTTACCACAGCCTGTTGGACCGCATATGAGCGATGTGAACGGATGCTTCCAACGCGTATCCATATTAAATAATGATGCATCACCAGTCAAACCTTTTAATTTATATATAATGGTAAATATTTATTCCGTAGGGAATATCTTAATTGATTTATGAACTTATGTTTTAAATTAAATTTTTTAGATATAACTATTTGAAAAAACTATTACTGTTTTGCTCATCCCATCTTGATTAGCTAATTTCTCGCGTTGTCAGGGTTTTGAGCTGATACCCCTGACCCAACACGTCGATTATAAGTTTATCTCATGACGTGTCTCCTACTTTCACTCGTTCAGAAAAAAGCTTAAAAAAGCGTGTCCCTCCAGCCAACGTCGTTGTGACCCGCCGCCACAAAAAAGATAGTTTTTAGCTATATTAGGGTTGCGTGAAGCAGATAGAGACTAATTAATGAAATTATGTTATTCAAAATTTAATTATGTCTTTTATTCTCCAATAGTTATACATGAGTAATTATGATTCTAATAATAATAAATAAAAAAATGTATTATTTGCTTAATTACATAGACTTGTTTATGTACTTGTTTATGTTTTATATGCATAAGTTTGCTTATGTGGTGCTCAAGATACAGTGAAAATACAAGCTTACAAATATTATATATATTTTTCAATTATGAAAAAGAAGAATCGTGATATGTAAATGGTTGTGCTGCAACGTCTAGATACTCTTTATATTCTTCTTCGCCATCCATTATTTGCTGTGGTATGAAGTCAAAATCACCTGGACACATAGGTGTACCATTTTCCTCTCTACAGTAGAAATATATCTGTCGGTGTAGTCCTATTAGATAGTACTCCTCACACCAAAAATTAATTAATTTTGATCATTATTTATCAAAGTGGAGGGGGTACAATTTTTGGTTTTTTAAGAAAGGCCTTACTTTCAAACATTTGTAACTTTTTTCCTATTGCTTCAAACAAAATTTCACTACAAATGTTTGACTTTTTTCAAATTTCGACACTTTTCTTTTCTTTAAAATAGTTTTAAAAGAAAGCTGAGATTTTTTCCTATGAGATCCCCAATTTTCAGAGTGTCAAATTTATTTGTCTTCGAGTAATAGAACGATACGTAAACAAAATGCCATGATAGAGCGGCTGGCGCGCGATCTCCCGTAGTGCGCTCACGCCGAAGATATTTGTGCAACGCTTTAGTGCCAGTTTTTTAAGTTAAGCAATATTATATGGTAATATTATATGTCTTTCTGATCGATTTTTTGGCTATAGTTTCAACAGTTGTTTTCTTTGCAGACCTCTTTTGCGGATTCTGTTTTTCACCATTCGAGAAGATGTCGTGTTTCTCAAAAGACGAAAACATTTTGAGTTGAAGTTTTACACCTTGAGTGGAAATAAAAGTGTAGTACTGTAATGTACCTGATATCGTTACAGCTTTCTCAAATCTTGCTTTCACTAACTCAGTGGCCAAGGCATGATTCTCTTTGCTGCTGAAAAAAACTTCGGTTTCCTTACAGTTACTTTTTGCCCACTGAAACAAAACATGGGGAGTCAGCATGTGATGTTTCGGAGAACATTGTAAGCTCGAACGTGCTGCTTGTCTCTATATTCGCTAAAAAATTTTGTGCTGCACCATCAGTGAAATAGTGGATTTTCTTCGGCCTGAAATGAGTTTTCAAGTAATCTACTATTATCTCCTGATACTCGTGAACAGCCACCGTGTCATGAGCTAAGTCATCAGATATGATTGCGATACTTACATGCTTGAGCTCTCCATATTTTTTATAATAAATTACCACAATGAATATTGCAGCTTGGTCCTTATTCCAGTGGAATGATTGAGCTGCATTCTTAATTAAGAACGCGTAATTCTCAGCGAAATCGAAGCAAAGAAAAAACTCCCCAGGCTCCATTGAAATAAAGTGATGAGTTTTTAATTTCAACAGCCTTTCACAGAAATCATCTAGGAATTCATCAGTATCCATTACATCTGTTGTTCTGTAACCAAATTTAAAATCTCACTTCATTAATACAATGTTTATCAAACAGGAACTTGAAGAGTTAGGTCATACAATAGCATCCAGACAGTCGTGCTAATTTGTAAACGCCATGTCAGCATCCTCGGTTAAATGTTGAATATTGATTTCATTCATTATCAACTTGATATTCTCATGATGCACGCAAACGCACACATTATGAGTGCCACTGCTTCCTGCTAGAATACAATGACGAGGTCTGAGTTTTGTGAATTTTAAAATACTGATCTTCAGGCCCGTTCTAATGTAAATTAAGCATATAACTCGTTGACATTACACAGTAGTAGTAAGGGGCAACTATGGAGCGACCGCCGCAGACTACCCCCACT
>CAKNWT010088591.1:0-10687 GCA_932066315.1 Andricus coriarius | reverse complement strand
GGAACAACAATGACAACACCAAACATAGTTGTAGTAACTGCGGTTCAAAACAATCGAACGCGCAGCATTATCCCCATTCATCGAGGCTTTATGGCGCGTATGCATACTCTGTGGTGCCAAAAACACCCAGAGCTTCAGCACGTTTCGATTTAATCGTTGCGAAATCAACGTCCCTACCTCGGGAAAAATGGATATGTACGCGAAGCGCTTCCCCAACCGCTGCTTGACCAAGCTGCAGCCGAAGATGAGGAAGCGACATTAAGACCAACCGCGGAAAACAGGCACCTTCTGAGAGATGATCACGATTTCAGGACAAGAAGGAACATTAACATGCAAATTCCTCTTAAGCCCCAAGATCTGGCTGAAATAAATGCCTCCCTTCGTGGAGAAATCTCGCAAGAATCCGACCTCTGGACCATCAATTGCTCAGCTTATGGTGCTGCGAGAGCTGAATTTTAACATCAGAAGTGAAGAAATCAGAAGTTCAAAAATTCCATCAGGAGCTACTCCACAAGAAAATGCACGGAAATTTTCACAGAAATGTAGAAAAACAGTCCTTGTCGAAGGAGCAAACTTTTGCTTTCCTCAGATCATCAGGGCTTAATTCAGGTACAGAGGGTTTCATTTTCGCATGCCAGGACGGTGTCATTTCCACCTTAGCATACCGTGACCGCATTTTATGTCAAGAAGTTCCGAGCGATAGGTGCAGAGCATGCTATGCATACGCTGAGTACCTGGAACACATTCTATCGGGGTGTCCCACCCATGCAGGAACAACGTACATCTACAGACATAATGCAGCCCTAAGAGTCCTTTATTACCATCTTTGTCGCTCTTACGGTGTTGGCCGCGACCCTGCCCTGCCGAACGCTCCAAGAGAAATAGAGTCAATTGTCCGAAATGAGAAGTGCCAAACTTTCTGGAACTACGATTTTCGGACAGCAGTCTCCGTTGCAGACTCGAGGCCTGACATTGTTCTTCAAGATTTCAAGAAACGAACTATATTCGTGATCGAATTCTCGGCCCCGTCCGAATGTAACATCACTTCCAAGGAGAAAGAAAAGGAGGAGAGGTATCAAGACCTTAAAAGGGAGCTGCGAAGACTGTACCCAAAATATTCGGTACAAGTAATTGTCCTTGTGATAGGTGCTCTCGGAGGTGCGAAACTATCACTGGTTCGTAACCTTAAAGCCATTCCCGCGTGCCAGAAATATGCCAAGGCACTCGCGAAATGGATGCAGAAAGCTGTCATCCTTGGGTCGCTTCGTGTGCTCAAAACATATGAGGGTTTCGCCGGCCTGTCGTTGTGATTTCATCGTGGCCTGTGGCCACTCCTCTCACGGTTGTGAGACGTGGCCATGAATGGGATTTACCGCGGTCCTACTGGGAGCCGCTGCCATTTTTTAGATGGCAGTAGCTCCCAGTGAGACCCTGCGGTGGTTGTTTAACACTCATGGCCACGTCTCGCAACCGTGAGATGGGTGGTCGCAGGACCCTGCGGTCGTTGTTTGAGCTTATTTTTTAATTATATATATTTATCAAGATCATTGATCTGAACGAGAAGATTGGATGGACAGTACAGAATTCGGCCCGTGTTCAGTATGTGATTGACTACATAACATGTCGTAGACCGTTCACGGTAAGGGTTCGAAAGCTCGTCTAAGAACGGAGAATCTAACATCATGCACTGAACAAGTCAAAGCTGCAATCGAGCAGCATATTGTTGATAAAATAACAGTTTTATCTGACGCAAGGAAGAGAATACAGAAGATCTCGGTGTTTCTGTCAAAATCCATCCATGCCCGACGAAGGAACTTGCGGGATGGATGCAGAAAGCTGCTATCCTTTAGTCGTTCCGTGTCCTCAAGAAACGCGAGGGTTTCGTCGGACTGTCATTGTGAATACGTCGTGCCTTGTTGTCACCCATCTCACGGCCGTCAGACGTGGCCATAGTTGTGATTTACCGCAGTTCTACATAGCAGTTGCTCTCAGTGGGACCCTACGGTGGTTGTTCAAAATGTTTTTTTTTATTCTAGATCATTCGGATTGAAATTCGAATGAAAATCTGAGACCTTCGAAAGTCGGTTCTAAAGACTTTCGACGCACCCTAAATTGGACATCAGTTCGGTTCGAATCACTACTTTGCACAGTCCTAATAAATTCCAATCATGCCACCGCAAGTAGTGCATTATTTATTGAATATCATGACACGCGTAAATGATATCTAACTTCTGTGACATTTATGGATTTTCAATCAATAGATAAGAGTTTCTCGTCATAGCGAAACCTTGTCTGTTGTATTCTTTGATAAGAAAACTAGCTAAAAATTGTTTTTAACTTCAATGCGAATCATGCCACCGCAACAATTGTATCATTCATTGAATATCACGAAAATGGTAATTTATTGGTTTTTTAATCAGTAGATAAGAGGTTGTCGTCAAATTGAAATCTTGTTTGATGAATTCCTGGATGGAAAAAATACTCAAAAAATTTTTTTAATTTAAATTCCAATCGTGTCACTGTAGACAGTTCATTATTTTTCTAGGGCAAGGAGAAGTTTCACTAAATCATTATTTTTCTGATATGTTTCCTATTTTAAGAAATACATAGAGTTCGGAGTTATAGTAAAACATTATCTGTTTTTTTCCTTGCTGGAAAACTACATAAAAAAGTTTTGAAACCTAAATTATAATCATGCGACCGTAAGTGATGCAAAATTTTCTGAAAATCGTGATGTATAATGGGAATTTATGCTTTCAATGTATTGTAGCCGCCGGAATTTGGCCGAGTTAACTTTATTAACAATTTCTAAATTGTTTAAATAATTTTAAGTAAAAGAAGGGTTGCGCATAGAGAAGAAATAAGGTTTCTTTACTGAATGCAGGCGTTTATTCAAATAGACCTTATCTAAACTATATTTACAGTTTGATTCCTGTCATCTAGCTAAATATTATGAACTAAATTTTTAATAAAATCGAAGAAAATAACCTCTATGGGTAAAGCGCGTAGTATCTATCTTGTGATCTTGGCACTCTTATAATCTAGCTTGCTCTTTGGCGACGATAAAATCTATTTTATTTAAATTTAGACATTTATTTCAAAATTCTTTCTTAAACTCTGCTGTTTTTCTATTTCTTCTTTTGAGCTCTGGGCTTTGCTTATAATATAATTCGTTCTTAAACGTCTTAAAATCTATTATCTAAATCCTCTCTCTAATTCTCTTTTCTTTTTATGAAAGCTCTTGGCTTTATCTTACCTAATAATCGCTCATTAACGCAATAAAATCCACTCTTAAGACAATACTTTTTGAAATCTGATATTTTCTATCTCTTTCTATCGCACTATATTCTATTTGTTTTGCCTTTTACATGAGGGTACACGAAACGTATTCTATTAAAACATTATATTTTTATTATTGGCTATTGGCCTTTTAAATCTCCTCAATTATCAAAACGAGTGCCCACACAGAAAAATAAGATAACCTTTTAGGGAAGTAAATTAGTATACGGTAGCTTCGACCGATTATTCCAAAGAAAAGGGCCCTTTAGGCAGACAATACAAAATAATAATGATCGTCGTAAAAGATCGATCAGGTAAAGAATGGTCCCTGAGACACTTCTCTTGTTTTTCGCTCGCTTACGAGAAAACCTGAGTTGAGTCGCTCTCAGACTACAGGTGTGCTACTACTACCTGGGTAGGAAAGGCAAGGTAGAGAAAATATTCGGTGAGTACAGTTTCTGGATATAACCAGTTTCAAGAGTCGTGCTCTTAGTAGCCTTTTATTTATTAGGAGGCTTCGGCAAATCCCTCAATATACGGGGAAATATTCTCGGGGTTCGTTTGTAAATTCAACGACTTTCTTATCCAGGTACGGAAAGAGTTTCCTCACTGTCTATAAGACGCTGAGTTTCAACAAAGAGACAAGTTTTCCAAAAGCTGGCTACCACGACCAGGGTACACGAAAATACGTGCTCTGTTCTTCGGCTAGTCTCAAGGCAATTTATGATTGACAATATTTCTCTTTTAGAATCCGAATTTATCGGCAAGACTCTAACTTTGAATTTTTATTCCCAAGACCTTTTAAGGTATCCCAAATTTTCAGAGTTCTACTCTGTGATATTTTGACAAAAATCGCCCTTATAAAATTTTCGCTATTCACTCAAGAACTTCCCGTAGGAAAAGACGTTGTGGCACTGAGTGGCTCGCTCAAGAGGTTTAGAAAGAAGGATCTCTTATAAACTGGATGCAGGAGAATAAGTCTTCTGTCCACTTTTAGAGGATCCTTTCCTTTTAACGACAAGATTTAGGGACTTAGAATAATTCCAAGTGCCTAAAGCTTCCCAAAATCTTAGAGAGGTTTGTGAGACACGTCCGAAGAGAGAGTTTCTTCGTCTTCTCTCAAGGTTCTCCCTGAGACTTGTTGCGTAAGCCACGCAACGCCCCCAACTGCCGTTTTCAGGCCGTGCGGCTATTTTTATGAACCGCGCTCTTGTTCTCACTCCCACTATTCACGCAAGTGTTTTAGTGGGAGGCCCAGGATTCTGCGCTCTGCTGCTGCTCCTGAGAAATGCTACTTTCCGTGATATTTTCCTTTACGTGGGGAGTTTTGCCTATCGTAAGGCTCTTGAATGTAACCCGCTGGCTACAATATATTGAGTAGTTTTTCGAGCAAGGCATCGAACAGACAATATTTTTCTTTGACGACAAACTCTAATATATTTTAAAAAAGGCCCAAGGTCAGAAAAAATTTGAGACTTTGAAAAAATCAATAAATTTCACAGAAGTTTGAAATTATTCACACTTTTCACGATTTTCAAAAAAAAAAAAAAAAAAACTATTTGCATTAAGATGATTAGAATTTGAGTCTAAGCATTTTTTTATCTAATTCATTCACCCAGGAAATTTCAAATTTCATTTGGTGAAACTTCTCCTCACTTTAGATAATACTGCGTCACTTCCGGTCACCTGAGTGAAACTTATATTAAAAAAATTGTTTGCTTAGTTTTTCCATCAAATATTATAAGAGACTAGTTCTTACTATAACGACAAACTTGTGTCTGTTTTGCAAAAAGAGCCAAATGTCAGCAACATTATTAATGAGTGAAGCATCTAGTTTTCAAAAAATACTGCATTACTTCCGGTCGCATGAATGAAATTTACGTTTTAAACATTTTTTGGGTAGTTTCTCGTATAAAGAATACATTGGAAATGATCCCCTTTTGACGAAGAAGGATTACCCATTTTTAAAAAATAGCTAGATATCAGAAAATTGACTAAAGTATACAGTATACTAAAGTATAAAGTATACTAAAGTATAAAGTATACTAAAGTAATTATCAAGAACTAATGCGCTACTAATGTTAAGTGTCTGAGAAGCTGTAAATTTTGTTCACTCTTCCTTAATTGTACGAACATGTGAATTATTTCCGATCGGATTATATACTCATAAGGTCTTCTTTTCATGTTTCTTTAAAAGACTTTTCGTTAAAGATTCTGATTGAAAACTTAGCTTGCTCTGTTTGAATCAGTAAGATTTCACTGATGAAGTAGACACAAGTGGGTCAGTTCAGTGAATTTCATAACTTCAATACAATTTTTACTGACGCAATTAGTGAAATCTTTTACCGGCTGAATTTGACTGATTATCTTAAGTGAAAATATGACTGATTTTGAGTGGAATACTCCTGATTAGCGATGAAATTATTACTGAAGTAATACAGCTCCCCGAGCGCTAAGTTTTCTAGTTTATTCTGTTACAATTTAATTTATAAACATTGATCAGTGCTATGTTATCTTAGGCTTGCTTACAAATTTTTATGAAAGAAAGTTTGCTGGATTTCACGAAATTTCAGTTTTTTGCTAGGTTTGTTACAATTTATGTAACAGAAAATTTTCGAAGAATAGAAAAGAGTGACTTTTGTTGTTAGAAAAGATGTTGTTGCTCAAATATTTTCAGGAAAGAAAATTTGGTGGTTTTCTCGAATTTTCAGTTTTTTGTTAGTTTTATTACACGTTATATGACAGAAATCCTGAGACGACTCGAAACGAGTAACTTTCTTTGTTAGTGAATGTGTCGTGTTATATAAAGCATGCTGACAAATTTTCAAGAAAGCAAGTTTGCTTGGTTTCGCGAATGTTCAGTGTTTTGTTAGTTTTGTTACAAGTTATCTCCACTGTAAAAAAATGTCTGGTAATTTTACCACTTTCAGCGTAGGTCCGATTATTATCTACTCCCAAAGTAACGTTTTCACAAACTATAACGAATAGCCACTTTTAGTATGGAATTCAACGTTTAGGTTACGTAAGTTTTCAGACAGATTCTGTAAAATTACCATGCCTTATGAACATTATGAATTTGTATGTGATGGTATTCTAACCAAAAATATTGGTGTTTTTATTCAACATTGTAACTTTAGCATCTACATGAGAAATGTGAATAATGGTATACTAAGTAATTATCAAAAAAATAAGTTTTGGTCACATTGGGTGTTTCATAACCTGCAGACTTGAGTCATAACGGGTGGTAGTTTTTCCTTTTTCGCTTTGAACGCACAAAAGAAAATTCGACCAAAATTACTGCCTTGCCTGCTCCCTGCTACGCTGAACTGGTAGAATACATTACTACAAACGATGCTATCGACGAAAATTTATTTCTTTTAATTTTTGCATGAAAAATAGAATTTTTTCGAAGCAGTAAAACTTTACCGAGAGTTTATATACTCTTTAGAGTATGTATACAAAAAAAAAATAGACAAAATGGCTTCACCGTTTGATCTGAATCCTATTTTCGCGATTTCCCTGACGATTGAATGGCACTGAAACGGCACTTAAACGGCACTGACCAGTGCTGCTTCAGTGCTGCTCGTTTAAAGCTACTCATATTCCAGATTTAAATGCCTGCAGAAGTTCCCTTTATACCTGCGACTAGGCTACCAAGTAGACCAGCTGAAAGGAATTAAAAATTAAAAATTAAAATTTGTAAAATTTTGAAATTACCGCTGCGAAAGTGTCGAAATTATAATTACAGAAAATTTTGTGTACTTCTAGGGTCGACTGAAAATCCCGAAAATGAAATTCCCGACTCTGTTGAACTCCCGAATAATAAAATTCCAAAAATAATAAAATTCCCGAACAGTTCATAATATTAACGAATTTAAAAATTTCCAAAAAATATAATTCCCGACATAAAATTGCCTAATTATAAAATATCCGAACTAGAATATTCCATAATTACACAGTTCCAAAATTTAAATAATTAAAAAATTGTTTCCTAACAAATATTATTAATTCAAAATACGATAATAAAATATTTGTATCAAAGACATAACAAAACAATAAAAACAATAAAAACAGTTTATCTTTGATATAAATATTTCATTATTTCAATTTAAAAAAATATTTATTGAAGAAAAAATTTTCAGTACTGGTTTTTTTTATATATTAAAAATTCAATTTTCGAGAAAACGTTTAGTATAATTTTTTAAAAAGACTATGTACACAAAAAACGTTTCTCAAACTTCAGTTCTGCAAAAATTCTATATATTCTTAAATGCACTCAAAGTTCGGTTCAGTCTAGAAATAAAAATTAAAGTTCAAAGTACAAAAAATAATAATTTAAATAATCATATCCATCATTCATAGAAAAACATGAATGTTTTAGAAATTATAATATTTAACAAATATAAACATAATTACCTTTTATTTTTAATTTACTTATTAGCATCATATCAGTGCTTCTGTCATTATTTTTTCCAAACATGTATTTTCGGTGTGCCTGGACTTTGTGACATTTATTATTATATTTGGAAGTGCAGTGTTTATACTTACAATATCGCAATATACAAACTTTATACACTGTCGCTATATGTTAACAAAATTGTCGGTACCATGATATCTACCGACAATACGATTCCTGGAAAAATTTCAAATGATGACAATTTTTTAAATTTTGCAGTGTTTTAAAGAAAGCTAGGAAAATTGGATGATGTCAATATATTTATTAGGGTTCCGAAATTTTGAAAGTATTAAAAACTAATTTAAAATTTAAAAACAATTACAAAAATTTACAACAAAATGTAGATTTTTGAAGATTGTAAAATAAGTTTATGAGAATATTTGAAAAGATTTCCAAAATTGCCAATAAAGACTCTGTGAGATTTGAGGACAATTTTTGTGATTTTGCAGGATTAAACAAAAAATTTAGTAAACATTCGAATCATTTGAAAAGATATTAAAAAGGTTCAGAAGTTTCAAAAAGATTTTAAAATAATTTAAAAATTTTTTTAAATTAGTTTTTTCAATTTTTTGAAAGAAAGCGTGATGACAATGTATCCGCTCGGCTGGCAGATTTTTTTAAAATTTATGTCACAATAAACAACTTTCAATTTTGATGACAAATGTTCAAAACAACTCGACACCTAATTTGCTGTCCCTGAATTACTTTATGATTCATGCGCGTGCGCGGGAGTTAATTTTTGTACGTGAAATTTGACAAAACCCCTGTAGAGTGTTTTAATCGATACTTGAATGTAAAGGGGGGTACAAATATTTTAACATAGGACAAACCGTATGGACGATTTGAAATCATTCTTACTATATAGGATTCCTATCTTATTGACATTATTTTAAAATAAACTTATTATATATTTTAAAGAAATCAATAAAAACGGTTTTGTGAAACATTGGGTTCAGGTTGTTTTGCTTAAACACACTTTAATTATAATATCTCCTGAAATATTGATAAATTTTCTAGATTTTTGAGCTCATTTCTTCTGATCAATGTATTTAATATTTTGATCTGCTTCAAGATTAAAACATTCTGAAAGAAGTGTTAAAATTGAAACTTTCTGAGATTGGAGGCTTCAGTAGCCTTAGAAACCTCAGTCCCTTAAGTAAAGTCGCGTAGAGTCGAGCTACTCGACTTGACTGGAAGTTTTTAGTTCTTTGCATGCCCCTTATTTTCCTCAATTTTATTCTCCATAACACAGCCACACAAAAAATGACTGTCGTGATCTGGGGACGCGACATATGCTTTTCTATGTATTTTAACGCGCTGAATCCGAATCCGATGTCAGAATTTGCCCTACACGTCAGCGTTTCACCCTCACATTAAAAAACTTGAAAAAATTAGTATTTCCTGTTCTGGGGATGATACATATCAATTCTTATGTATTTTGACGCGCTGAATCTGAATGCGCCATCAGAATTGGCCCAAAGAGTCTTGGCTGGACCCTAATCTCAAAAAACGCCTTAAGATCGCTAAAATGGCCCGTTTTTCTTGTACAAAATCGAACCAAACACATATTGATGCGTTTTTAGGGTAGTTGAGTCTATTCAGACTATTTGACGAGCAAAACCGGTAAAAATTCATTCATAACCTCAAAACCGTCAAACATAACCTCAAAGAATACCTCAAAGCCATAAAAATTACATTTTTTGTGCGCTGAAACTGGAACCTCACCACAATCCTATACGTTCTCGGGGTATCCGAGTCGAATTTGACGGTTTCGTGAAACCTACTAGATTTCAATATATTCCTAACTTCGCTGTTTACCCAGGGACCACGGAGTAATAATAGGGAGACTGATCTCCGTACTTGCGTTCTGACTGCGGCAATTGCACTTTTATTGCAAAGCTCAGACGTTTCGAATCAGCACTATAGCTAGTCAGACATGCGCACTGTCATCTGCTATCTCCCTTTCTCCCGCGAGAAGTGTGTGTATCGGCGTCTGGTCAGGGTGGGAAAGCGGACCCTCCGACGTCGTCATCATGCGACCGTAGCTCTTCGTTAATGGGTAACTTGGTTAATCGGGTGTCTTATACTACAAGAAAAAACACTTAAGGCATATCACGATCTGTCTTGAAGTTAGGAATATATTGTAACCTAGTAGGTTTCCATGGATTTGAAGTATTCTTTGAGGTTATGTTTGATGGTTGTGAGGTTAAAAATAATGTTTACCTGGTTAACTCGTCAAATAGTCTGGATAGACTCAACTACCTTAAAAACGCATCAATATGTGTCTGGTTCGATTTTGTACAAGAAAAACGGGCCATTTTAGTGATTTTAAAGTGTTTTTTTGAGGTTAGGGTCCAACCAAGACCCGTTGGACCAATTATGATAGCGGATTCAGATGCAGCGCGTCAAAATACATAAGAATTGATATGCCTCATCCCCAGAACAGGAAATACTAATTTTTTTCGAGTTTTTGAAGGTTAGGGTGAAATGCTGACGTGTAGGGCGAATTCTAACATCGGATTCGCATTCAGCGCCTCAAAATCCATAGGAAAGCATATGTCGCGTCCCCAGATCACGACACTTATTTTTGTGTGTGTGTGTGTGTTTAGTCGAGCAAAACCCAGGTACTCATGGAAAATAGTCGGCAGTCTGTGCCAGTTTTCATCTAGAAGGATTGTGATTCAACAATCCACTCAATTGTATTAGCTAAGTTTTAGAAAGCATAACTAATTGCAATATGAAAATTATAAATTCTTCACGATGTATGGTATATTAAAATAACTAACCTTAAAAGGTTTTCTATATAAAAACATTTTAGCTTCACAATTCTAGTTGAAGAATTGTTCCTGTTTTAAAGAAATTAAAAAATGTAAGTTCTTATGACTCAGTTTTATATTATTCAAGCGGCTTCAATTATACAGGGTGTCTCACCAAATATGGAACAGCCGACAG
>CAKNWT010088573.1:0-11677 GCA_932066315.1 Andricus coriarius | reverse complement strand
TATATATATATATATATCCTTTTTTTACCTGACGGACCTGGCTAAAAATAATCATTTTCTTACTTCACATAATCATTTTAATCCGTTAGTCGCATACCTGATGTAATTCACGAATTTCACATATTTAATAACCCCCGTGGATCCGCCCTTGCTCAGAACCATAAGTCCTATGAGGTAAATTAGTATTCGTTTGAGAGTGAAGGCAGCTCAAATGCTAATAAATTACACCCCATCTAGTACTGCGGCCCCCACCCGAGTATAACACCAAGTCAACCGCTGCTTAACTTCGGTGATCGAGAGAGATGCTTCCAGCATTTCCATGTGTCCAGGCGGACATGTATGTACTACCCGATTCGGGTAGTGTTTTTTGGTGGATAGTTTCTTGTGGTAAATATAACTACAAGTGTGGGCTCACCACACCCACGACCGCCAACAGCAACGCAGTAGTATCAGACGGTCACCCATCCAAGTACCAACCGCGCCCAACACTGCTTAGCTTCAGTGATCTAACGGGAACTGGTGCTTCCAGCGTGGTATGGCCATTGGACATAGAGTACATAAATTTTCATGTGTCCGCTTGGACAATAATTTATTAATATTTCTTTTACTTAATAAAATCCAAATCATCTTTTATAAATTAAAGCTTATTTTCCATCTAGATATTTTATATTAAAAATTTAATTTAACAAAAAATGTTGGGCCTTGGCTTTTAATACTGGGATTAAAATTGATGGAAAAATATTTTTTCTAAGGGCTCGACAAAGGACTTTTTTATCCACTTGAAAAAATTAATTCTGTATTTACTTTGTTTTTCACGATCACTTTTTAAGCTACTTTTATGGAAAGAGATTTATATAAAACTTTGTATAGTTTGCAGTACCACGTGCTTTTAAAATAGCAGAGCAGTTTCTTCTGTTGGTTACAAATAAGTATTTTATTTTACCTATTATTATTCCTCTCCCTTTTTGTGTTTGTGGTACTTGCCTTTCTGTTTTTATTTCTGAGTCTTAAACTTTGTCTCTAATTTAATGCTGTTCTTTTTTATTCATTTCTGACTATTATTCGTATTGTATTTGATACAGATGATATCCTTCTATTTTTATTCATGCCTTTCCTTATAATCGTTCTTCTCCTAGATCTGCTTATTGTCCTATATTTTGAGTATTAATAAATAGGTGGTAGGTCCATCAACTTTGGACTAAAAAATATGCCCCGGCTACATTATTGGTTCGTACAACCACTATTATTGTTGAACATGTAAAGTAGCAGTGGCATATTTTCGAAACCAAATTAGAAAACTCTTCTATTTATTCTTTCCCGTGCATTTATATTATTTCTATTCTTAGCCTATCAAACCTAAGTTTCTTATTTCTTTGCTCTTTTTGTTATTCTAGTGTTATTGTTGGGTGATTGCCATCATGCTATTACTACTACAATGGTTGTCCAACCCCAAATTATTGGCGAATGCTTGGCGAATGAACGCGAATGTATTTTCTCGAAAGAACGCCAGTTATGGTACATGTATTGGATATCTCAGCTAATTCTTCACCGATTCAAGCCAAACCTTTTGAAATCAATAAAAAATTGAAAAAAAAGCTTCTGCGCAGACACATTGTCCAATTTTTATAAACAGGACAGTAAATTCTTAAAACATGGAAAATGTACCAGTTATACCAGTTCAGTCGACCTGTAGCTTGCAATATTCAACCGATTTGTCTAAAAAATTTAGGATAAATTGACTAGTTAAAGCTCCAGTGCCATTTTGCAGTAAATTCTGAATTATTGATTATTTTTAGAGATACTTTACTTTTCATGGCAAAAATTCGATTTTTTAGCAGCTTAGTTAACCCTATAACCTACCATTTTTAACCAGTTCGTCTAAGAAATTCACGAAAAATTGACTGCACAAAGCTCAAGCACCACTTTTAAGGAAGTTTGGATAAATTAATTAATGCTAGAAATATTTAACTTTTTATTTCGAAAATTAGATTTCTAGCAGTTAAGTTCACCCTGCTGCTATTTTCCAAGAAGATTTGATTCGTTAAGTATTTCTAGAGACATTTTTACTTTTTATGCCAAAAAATTTGATTTTCTAATAATTAAGATTCGCGGTGCTGAATCACCGCCAGGTGAAAGAAAAAAAATCGAATATATATTTTCGCTAACCATCTATGCACTTAGCCCTTTTTGTTGATATCTCAGCTAATTCTTCAAAAAATATGAAAAATGTATAATTTTTAGCAGTTCAATTGACTTGCAGCCTACAATATTCAAAAGATTTGTCTTAAAATTTTAGAATAATTTGAATCCACGAAGCTCCAGTGCCATCTATTCCGTCAGTTCAGTCGACCTGTAGCCTACAATGTTCAACCGATTTGTCTCCAAATTTCAGGGTAAATTGACTAGATCAATTAACCTAGAGCTTATACTATCAAATCGATTTGTACAACATTTTTAACATAACTCCGCTACATATCAGCACTAATTATATGCATTATATTGTGTTGCGTATTTAATTAAATAAAACTACTAATAAATAGTGCAGGATGAAGCGCAAACAATTTTGCAGCGTATTTGACAAGCAAGGTTATTGCGTAAGCAAACCAGCGATGTTTCATGAGTAACGAAATTCGAGCGAAAAGTTGTTGAGGTTGGGAGTATCCTCTTTTATAATTAAAAAAAAATAGTTACGTTACATTTATCTGAAACGTTTTGGATATCGATAAATGGGTAGCCAATCATTGTCATCGTGAATGAAATGAAAATATTATGATTGGCCACACCATCTGAGAAGCAAAGGCCTAATATTTGTTCAGTAAATTATTCGAATAATGAGCGAAAATAATTTTAACAACAGTTTCCTGCCCTGATCAAACATTATACAATTTAGAGGTTAATCACTGTGATCTTAGAGTCAGAAATCTTCTTTAACCTCTGATGTGGCCAATGTCTATATTTCACCACATTTCAGAGGTCAATACACTGGTACTTGGATTTAATTCCGGTTTCGTAAATTGCTTGCAGTGGCCTTCCAACTAAATGCAGACCGACCGAACGTAAACAGGCAGGACCGCGTGAATCGTTTCTGTTTGATTTGATCGGATGATGTATCCACTGAGCAGCCCTCCCGTGCTCCGCACATCATCACATTCCGAGGCCATCAGTTCTAGGAACGCAGTAAATCCGGACTGGTTAAATCCAAGTTCCAGTCTAATAAAATCATTAGCCTATGCTAATTACTATGTCGTGCTTGCTAATCATTGCGTTTTTTGTCATTACTGTTAATTTATTTAAATATAAATTATATAATAATTTTAACGATTAACTTACTATGGTAATTTAATTCTTTGATAAATTTGTTATTATACAATATCTGTGTATTTCAGAATTTTTTTTCATGCTTATAGTGGTTTTTACAAACTGTGAAACTTAAAAAATTCCCTAAGTGTCCAATCATTGTACCGATTTACCCTAGTATTTGTTTTCTTCAATTAATTAACTTATCTTCAATTTATTGATTGTAATATTTTTAGTTTAATATTAATAAACAAGCAAATGAAGAACAATAATAAGTGTTTATGCAATAAACAATGCAATAGGAAGAGAAGGAAAACTGACTGTAGAATAAGGGAATGAACACCTTCCTCAACTGCAATCTTCATCAACATATATTTTAAACTCATACGAAAATTGCAATAGGCGGATAGAGCTAATATACTGATAGAATGAGGAGAGAATGAAGGAAAGCGAAGAATCAAATATCCGCAAGCTTGCACGGTACGCTTGTCTAATTTGTATTGCGTAGGGCAGCGATGTCGAGATATTAGGGGCAGTTATCGCAGCGTATTGCTCCTAATCGTTCCTCGCGGAAGGGGAATCGAGTTTCCTACCCCTGCCCCTACCATCCCAGACCAAGGGGTCGGACATGATGGGGAGAGAAAGAGAACCGAAAGAGATGGTTCGTGGGAGTGGGTTTGGGGATATGGGATGAAAGTGGGATGGGTGCGAGAGAGCGAAAGAGAAAAGGAGAAAGGGATCGGCTGACAAGGAAAGAAAGAGCGAGAAAGTAGAGGGAAAACGCCAGAACGGACAGGGAACCCAGCGTTCGCTGGTGTTTTTGACAGGTCGATGAATTGAATAATCGCAAGTCGAGTCGAGGGGGTCCGCCAAATCTCAGTCCCCAATAGGTCTCTATATAGTGGTTCGTATATATCCGCCTTTAGGATACACCCGCTATATATCTAGGGATCGCTAAGTATGCAGAAACAGCATTAAATTGCTAAAGAGAATAAGAATGATAAGGGTTGTGGTGATCAGTAAAGTCGATAACCAGTTTGCTTACAATTCTTCATGTTAGATGATTTATTGGATAAAGATCCTTGTGTAAAATAGATATAAAGCTAGGAATTGGATTCTTCAACTGACAGAACAGGATGCGATGATAAGAAGTTGCTTAAGATGAATAGAAAAAAGATAATAATATAAAGCGACCATGTGAAGAAAACAAGTACAAGAAAGAGAAACATAGTAGAAGCATAACAAGAATGTAGAGATATTGCCGTTCACTTCACAGAAAAGGAACGTTGACCAACAATATAAAGAAGCGGAAAATCAATTAATATAAAAAGAAGAAAGCCATCAGTAGAAAACCATCATCCACTGAATCGTCTGTAACCAACAGAAGAAGTATGAACTAGGAATAGAACAAACGGATAGTAATAACAAGAATAGTAATCATAAGAAGCGTAACTTACAACAGCAGAAACTGTAGGACATCAACTAAAAGAAGAAAAGCTTCATCCCCTTTGAACTTTCGGAGGATAGTCACCCTAACGGAGAATGGATGTAAGGCGTTTATGGAATGAAAAGGTCTTCGTTTTCAATTATTGCTTTTCTTTTCTTTCTATTATTAGTAATTTTTGGATGTATTGGTTATAAACGTTCCTATGTTCTATTGTTGTTCAATCTTCTTCTTTCTGTTGGTGGTTATTCTTTTTCTGTTTTGACTTCTGGTTGTCAACGCTTTTTTCATTAGTTAATTCTATATTCTTTTGTTTTCATATCTGGTTAATATTCCTCTTGAATTTGTATTTTTGCTACTTCTGATTGTTGTCCTATTATCTTTATGAACATATTTCTTTCTCTCATTGACCTTTTTGCTTTTTTTAAATTTCTGTTCTGCTTTTTATTGTTCCTATACTATTCCTTAATCTTATTTTATATTCATTTTTTGCTAACAAAGTGACTACTGGTTTTCTACAATATCTGTTTCGGATGATTGTCATAATTTTACTGTTTGTTGTTGATTCTTCCTCTGATTCTTTTAATTTTGATTTCGTAATTTTTTCCTGTGTATGCCTTTCTTTTTTCGTACCTCCACTCTAGCTTCTCTTTTATATTCTTCTGTTAATTGTTGTTCCACTTTCGTCTTTTGTTAGATGCCCTTGTTTTTTCTCTTTATATTCCTAGTTTATATCCTTATTCTACAGAGAGGAGCTAAAGGTTCAGTCTTTACATATAATTTAAAAATAAATTTTTTGTTTCTAGAGAAAAATACCTTAGACAGTTTTAATGTTAACTCGATGAAACGGATTACTTGAGTATAGTAAGTGTCAGGGCATGACTCATTGTACAGTTTACAACCCCTTGCAGTTTACGAGCAACGAAAATTAACCTCTTGTTTTCTTATGAGTTATAACTATAATTTTGTTTCCGTTTATATTTAATGTTCTCTTTTTCTTGATTATACATATTACGCTTCTCTTTTTATTGGTTGCTTTTTTATTTTCTGTTGATGTTTTAGTGCTCTTTTTCTTGTTATCCTATTTTCTTCTTTAGCTGCTCAGTAAGGATGAATTTTGTTGCAGGTAATATGAGAACGGTGTTTATTTTACCTTGGATGTGATTCGAATATCTCTTGGACTGGGGGTACGAAATGCCGAACTGTCTTGTTTGGCTTGTTTTGCATTTCGTACCCCAAGTAGCCGATACTTCATACCCCAAGTAGTCGGCACTTTTCACCATACAGCACAGCTAGGGAAACGTTACCTTTAGATATGGAGATAATTAAGAAATTCGTTTGTTGCTGTGTAGAATTCACACGAAAACGGGTAATTTCTGTTGCAGGTAATTGGTACCCTGAAATTAGTAGTTATTGCACACTTTGCTGTTTCTGTGTGGTTGACGTTCTTATATTTTGTTCTGTCATTGTGTTACTTTTCTTGCTTACAAATCTACTTTATCCCTTCTCGAGTAAAATTGTATTTCTGATCGTGGTAATTATTCTGTTGCATGTTGTTAAATCAACATCAACGATTATCAACAATTATACAAACAACTTTATTCCAACCGCATTTCAACATCTTCAGTTTTGTTTCTATTTACAAAACTTGAGGCCTTATAAACCCAAGAATCGAAATGCACACAATCTGTCTTCTCAATTCGCAATACATCGTTCGCATTATTATCCGACGTTTGCACACGTCATCACATATGAGTCTTTTCCTCGACGACATTGCGTTTGCCAACCCGTCGTTGCAAGTATCGCATTACAATCCCAACTCTCAATACCTTCTCTTATATATGAACTAGTACCACTGCCTCGATTTGACGACTCCTTGACAGTCAAGAAATTATTTGAATCCACTCTCTTGACATAATTTATTTCCCTCTTATTCTTACAAATTCCTTCATTTTATCCCTTCTCAGCATCATCCTCTGACGAGCTTCACTTAATCAATATCTTCACCTTTTCCCATTCCGAATATCCTCAATCATCAATATCGCAGTACCCATTGCATCAACACATAGAGAGGAAAAAGAGAAAGAGGTCCCCAGCAGAAGGAGGAAAGAAGTTTATAACGAGCCAAGCTCACGTGGGATGGGGTGAGGATAGGTGGCAATGTGTGTGTGCTCGAATGTGAGTGTGTATGCGAGAGAGGGATATTTTGGCGTTGTAGGTGGAGACAGATTTTAACCGGGCAACGCGTGTGACGTGATATTAATTAACACGAACCCTTCTA
The DNA here is from genome assembly GCA_932066315.1 of Andricus coriarius. NCBI lineage: Eukaryota > Metazoa > Arthropoda > Insecta > Hymenoptera > Cynipidae > Andricus > Andricus coriarius. The sequence continues at coordinate 4,655 of CAKNWT010088573.1, read as the reverse complement.
CTCTTCCTCTCTCCCTCGCACCTGACCCGAGAGGACGAATATCGCTGCTTCTCTCGCACTACAGCGCTTCATGAGAGGCGTGGGGCCGAGGGTTCAAGTGTCACGAAAGGCACACCCCCGCAGCGAGAGTGCGGAAACTGGAAAGGTTTCTACAGAGCAATCTCAGCAGATTACGGTATATACATATTTCAATGTGTGTGTCTGCAATTCGCAAAATGAAACAACTTAATGAAGCTCATGTATTAAGATAGATAGAGAGATAAAAATTAACTTCTGACGGTATGTTAAGCGCATTAGAAGAATTACGATTGCTACTGTCCATAGTTTTTGTTGTTTTAGTATGTTTGCTTCTGCTATTTTTATTTTTCTTGTCTTATTTCCGGGTTCTGGGGCAAATCGGAGTATTAAAATCAGTATTCCACATCCATCTGATTTTTTTTAGCATTAAACAAATCTGTTTTATTGGAAAGATCATACTTTGAACAATATTCATAAACATTTAGGATGTAAACCAAAATTATGTAGAAAACAGATTTGGCTTGTCGACGTGTTAAAATGACAAAGTTCCATCGCGGAGAGACCAAATAAAAAGATGCTAAACTCGCGTGGCGAAACTCTCGAAACTTCAAAATCCCGCATAAATTGTATTGTGAACGTCCGCGCCCTTAACTCTCTAGTACCTTTCAATTTGTTCTCCGCGACTTAGCACGCTTCATTTGGTTTCTCTGAGATCGAACCTTGTCATTTGGTCACGTCGATTTGTCCTACTTGCCTCTAAACCACTGTTTTTGACATCATCGTGATAAAGAACTTGAAGAAATAATAATAACGAACTTTTTAGTGGCAACAGTCAGATTGATTCATAGTTATAAGAAATTCAGCTTCAGAAACAGTGTTTACATCTTTGAATTGGAAATTGAAATATCCAATCAACTGGATACAAATGAAAGAATGAATTTTGAAATAAAAAGATTAATTATATGAAAAGAAAAGTTCCAATAATACAATGCCGACTTAGTTATGCAAAGACTTGCCAATGCATTTCGCCATAATATTCCCCTAACATCTATAGAACTCAGGACAAAAACAGATTCAACGTTTAAAATTTTGAAAAATTTAGCCCAAAAGATCTTTTAATGTTATTTGTTTTTAAGGATGCAATCATTTAAGACAGTCAGACCCTTAGTTCCGAATTCTTGTTAAAGCTTGATATTGCCGCTGTCTTTTTATCTCTTATTAATCATTGTTTTACACCTTGTCTTTAGTTGGTTGCTGGTGTTCTTTTGTTTTTATTTTGTAATGAAGCTCTTATTCTATTGATGCCTCATGCAAGTTAGCCACTGTTTCTAATTGTTGTTTTAGCTTCATATTGTGTTGATTGTCGATTCAATGTTCCTATATTCTCTAAATCTGAATTAGATACCACGTTTGCTATTATTTTCTTCCACTATCGATTTTTCTTCCACTATTGATTTTTCTTGCAGTTCTTCTGCTTTTTGCTGTTCTTTCATATCTTGCTTCTTCTACTACTTCTGATTGTCATCCTATATGCCCATGTTGTGCTGTTTGCTGTTATTCTCTCTTAATTTTCCTTTTCTTTTTTGCTTTTTGTTACCTTTGTCCTTTTATTTGTTATTATTAATTTTCTTCTTTGGTTCCTACTGTCCTATTTTTTAACTGTTTGGATTCAGGTCTTTCATGGTATGTTATTCCCTTTCTGCGAACTATTTCTGATTCTTGTACTATTTTCTTCTTGTGTGGATTACTTTTATTCTTTTTTACACATATTTTTTAATCTTCTTTGTTGCTTCTTGTTGTTCTTCTAAAGCCTAAAGTACATCAAGCCCTTCAATTTCGCACAAACTCAGAACGCTCGTATTTGAAAGGTGACAATTTCGAAGTGCGGATTTCCTTTTCACAGGTAGTGAAAATCAAGGGAGTGCGAATCGTCCCAAAGACTCGTGCCAGAAAGACGTATCGAGTGAGTAAGTTATTATAGGTGGGCGGGTATATAAATTGTCACCTAGCAGCCGCACGTAGGGGCTGTCGCAACGGGTTCGAGATTGCTTTGTTTGGGATAAAGAACGATAGGGTATAGAGCGGAAGAAGGAGAGAAGAAATAGCTGGGAGGGTGAAATCGACGGAGAGTGTAGAGGTGGTGGATAATAACGAAGCGTAAAAGAGAAATGCCAGAAAGAAAATCCGATATCTCGGTAAAATGAGAAATTTACTGTTTTCGATACTCACCGCGATTTATCGCCACCCATCCATTTAACATGACGAATCTGCTGTATCCGGAGCGTTTTATTTACGAGCAACGAATATCACTGCTAAAAAGGTTGGTAAATTTCGAACAGGATGTTGTAACATGTCTAGATTGTATATCAAGAAACAAGATTTAATTGAATAAGTCTGGGATAATGGTCAATGATCTTCTATTGATGAATTTGATAGAAGGGATGTGAATCTTTATGTATCATTTATTAGTTTCAATTTAATTAATTATTATCGTCGTATATGGCACCTTCTACCGAAGGTTCGAAGATATGCTACTTTAATTCGCATGCTCAAACGAATGTGGGAAGTGTCACTTGCTACAGATTCTAGACTTTTCAGTTTATTTCCGTAAATCGCTTTACTTTCAGCACTTTAATTAAGCCATAGGCTAAAAGTAATTTATTTCCGCATTTAGAAATATAAATCCGAATTATGTGAACCGTTAATAGATTATTACTACCACATTTCATTAAATCCAGAGTTACTATATAATATATTGAAAGGAAATAAGATTGGAGAATTCAGTATGGCGTTATCGGGGAAAAATCGGCTAATAAAGTTGATTTCACGCTCGATTCGACACATTCGAGGAATGCTCATAAGCGGTCGCACTGAAGTCGGCGAATATGCTTTTGTGTATATATATGTATGAGTTTAGTATAGTAATACTTATACGATTATAGGTTAAGAGGCAGGCGTCATGTGCTCATAACTGCCCCTATCAGAATAATATTATTACCAGGGCTACCCTCGGGTCTCTTGCGCCGCATGACGCTGCGCTTCATTCTCTTTATTTTCACTACTATGTTGATTGCGAATCTCCAACGCATCACGTTCTAGCCAATGAGGGCCTGCTTTCATCTTGCTCTTTGTGGTAGTTGCGATGTTGAATTTAAATAAACTCGCCTTTGCTCATGACGAATGAGAACCAGGTGTTTGCAAAAGTCCGTTTGGACGTATGGGATTGTCGAAGGCTCCTCGGTCGATCTCCGAAGTTAAGCAGCGCTTGGCTTGGTTAAACTCGGATGGAGAACCGTCTTACTAGATGGAGTGTATTTGTCAGATCCGCACTTCACTTCCGCACTAATACTGATAAAAATATTATTTTTTTGATTGTACAACTTTTACAGATTCGAAAAATAAAATTTGAATCTGTTCAAGTTTCAATATAAAAATTAGTTAAGAAACCTATGTAGCAAGCATACAATCTCCTGGTGTATAATTGCAAATGCAAACATTTCATTTTTATAGTTCAAATTCTAATCAATCTGTTTGAAGGTTTGAAATATGTCATATGTCGAACTTGTCATTTTGGAATTCCTTATTTTTTAATGCTTTTAACATAAAATTTGCAATATGGAACGCATGAACTTAGAAGCTACTAAAAGTTTCAGATTAAAAATTTTGAGATTTTAAGCCTGAAATTACTGAGTTAAGCTTTCCATTTTAAATTTCTCCATTTTTAATAATTTCCTTAGAAGTTATTCAATTTTAAATGCTTCCATATTCAGAAAAAATGCACTTTTGAATAAGACTAAGTAAATATTTGAAATATTGTCAAAGGAATAAAATTTTGAATTTATAAATCATTAATTATGAAATTTATAACGCTTCAGTCCTTTTAAATTAAAACTAATACAGTCTGTGGCACGCGAAAGTGGACAGATTTAATCCTACACAAAAATTTATTTTTAAAAATGAACTCTACAGAGTTAAAGTACGCTATTTGGTATACTGGAATGCGTTTGCGTAATGTGCCGTCCAGTCTCCACAGTTTTCCATGACGGCTTGGCAGCATGGAGACACCTTCGACCAGATTTTCAGCCATAGTGGAAGAGAACGACTTCCACTCTCTCAAACTGAAACAGCGGAATTGTCACTGGTTGAATCAGTATTTTGAATTATCACTGGTGAACCTTCAGTCGTCTGGTAGGCGCGTGTCGTATCGCTGATCGGGTCTTTTCATTTCTCGAGTGAAAACGAACTTTACTGTTTACTGGTGTTTATATTAGAAATCTTTGGGGCCTGGCTGCAATAAGCAGGGCATATAATCATTCCAGGCGCCCTGTCCAATTTAGGGAAATAAATGCTACCTGAAATTTGACTACAGATTCTTGTAATGCTTGCATATAGAACAATAGTACATTATGCAACAAGGGGCAAAAGTAGAAGATTTTTCCCGCCTTTTTGCCTGGTGTTGCATATAGTATTTTATTCCACTCTCGACTGAAAGTCCACTTTTTGGTCCTGAAAAGCGGGGTCGAAACAAATTCGCATTCTAGGGAGATTTTTTGAAAATTAAAATTTTTTTTCAAAATTTTGAATTTTTTGGAAATTTTAAATTTTTTGAAAATTTTGAATTTTTTGAAAATTTTGAA
>CAKNWT010088570.1:0-12097 GCA_932066315.1 Andricus coriarius | reverse complement strand
AATCTACAGAAAGGGAGGTCATGGTCATAACAAAAAATACCCACCTTTTATGTACGGAAACTCCGAGATTGATATTGTTAAAAGTTACATTTACCTGGGCACCCCATTCACCCAATCTGCACTTTTTGTCAAGGCGAAAGATGAAGCTGTTCGTAAATCTAACCTCGCTGTAGGAGCAGCGAGTTCAAACCACTTTTTATAAGAGAATCCTCCATGTTCCACAAAATACTGCTGGATATGCTGTTAGATTAGAAATAGGTGCATCCCAACTAGCAGTTAGAGTTTTTGAGTCAATTCTCAATTGGATAGAGAAAATTCTGAATATGTCCGACGATCGATACCCGAAGTAATGTTATTTAAGATTAAGAGAACTGGATATATTAAAATATGATTTGTCAAACATAGAAAAATACAACGGGGCCCGCCAGGTTAGACACATATTGAAAAAGATTGGGATAGAGGGCGATTGGGAATTGCTTTCTCTTGCCTCTCTTCAAAAAATTAAATCGGCATGGATAAGAGCTTATGATAAAATATTATATCTAGAAGATTTACAGCGAGCTCACTCCTCCTCTGCTCTAATACTTTACCCTCAATTAACCTTGCGAGAAGGACCTCAGAAATACTTAACTCTGTCAAGAACACCACTCGGTTTTATCAGAATTATAGCACAATTAAGATTAATAAATAAGTTCATACCTAGACTCATAATCAAGAATAAAACCTGTAGTTTGAATGTTGATGGTTATTGTATCTACTGCCATGAGAATATTTTTAATACAGAACCTGTGTATCACCTTTTAGTAGAATGTCAATTTTTTCAAACTGTAAGGTTTTCATGTATAAGCGAAAGTATGGATATGTGTGAGATAAGGAATGCCTGGCTGAATATTCTTGATAATCCAGAAAAAAATTCTATCAAAAAAATTATTATGTTTGTTAGTAAGTTTCATGAATGAGAAATTTGTTGTAACCATGGTTCATCTCCTCTCGGGTAATGCTTACCATCAAACTTTAATTTTAGTTTTTGTTTTTATTTATTAGAATAACAGTTTTAGAATTGAACTGTAACTCATTTGTATGAATCGAATGATTCTGAAACAAATAAAGCACTACTACAAAAAGTTTTCCGATTTATCTATGAGGATAGGAATCATATTAAAGAAAATAGGGAAGGTGTAGAACGACAAGGATATCTTTGAATTTTTCTAGAGGGTTGTTTAATCCTCCCTTACTCAGAGAAGTAGAGAAATTAACTTTTCGTAAGGAATAAATCACCAAATATCAGGCCTAGAATATCACTTTAAAAAAAAGGAAGTGTCCTTTAGGAGGACTTGCATTACAATTTATTTTCAGGGTAGCTTAATCATCTCTTAATTGTTGAAACAAAAAAATCGATATTTTATACGGGATAACGCACCGCAGATTTTTTTATTAACATACTATTGATCAACAAAATCACTTTAAAACCTACATAGGAAGTGTCTTTTAACAGAATTTGCATTAGTATTTATTGCCAGGATCATCCCTTATTTAGTGAATAAGGAAATCGATATTTTATACGGGATGAAGCACCAAAGTTTTTTTTAATTTACGTTGATCAATAAAATCACATTAAAACATATCCTTCCTTTTTTTGTTTTAAAGTGATACTCTAGGCCTGATCTTTGGTGACTTATTCCTTGGGAAAAGTTAATTTCTCTGCTTCTCTAAGTAAGGGATGATTAAATAACCCTCTAGAAAAATTCAAAGACATCCTTGTCGTTCTACACCTTCCCTATTTCCTTTAATATGATTCCTATCCTCATAGATGAAACAGAAAACTTTTTGTAATTTTAGTCATTAAGAAATATCGATATTCCGGATTAAATATTCAAGGGATGATAAAACAACCCTTGAAGTTAATGCACATATATAATATCCGTGCTATGCACGCTTCCTTTACTTATTTGAAAGTGATTTCATACCCTAGCATTTAAATGAAAAATCTCCAGTGACTTTAGTTACTAGGAAATGATGATTTCCATTCTTGGATGTTTAAAGTATGAAAACACCCCCATAACATGCTGTATACCCGAAAAACCGTTGATCTTTCTAGATTTTAGATATGAACCTTTTGTTCCGGTAAGACTGATAGTCAAAATGTGAAACTTTTAGCAAAATCTAACAAAAAGTTTAGGAGAAAAAAAAACTTTTCACTAAAATAAGCATTTTTCTATTAAAACACATCTAAAAATTTAAACTTTGACCATTTTTTGTTAAAAAACTGTCCATTTTTCTTACTTTTTTCTTTCGGATTATTGTTTCACAGGTTCGATAATACAAAAAAATCTTAAATTTAGAATTTTTCACTAAAAGCCGTTTTCTGTACATTTGGTGCGGGGTCCTTTATGAACCCTTATTGGGAGCACATTTAAAATGTCTGGAAATTTTCTGTAACGAACTGACTCACCAAATTGTATGCGTTTTTCTTGACGCCACTGTTCTCTGCCTAGCTCCAATAAGATAGGTCAAAAATGTTCCCACTGCTTTTTGCATTGACATCCCTTCCACTCAGTATTTCGACTGGCGTCTAAAAACCCAAAAGGGAGAGATACTCTTCCAGCGTCATAGAGTCTCATCGCAGAAAGCAAAGTTTACATCAGCATCGCTCTTTCTCTTCTGCTCCGATCAAGTCATCGATAATGGTAAGTCAGTTATTCGTATCACCAATCTTTTTCACAATTTTTTCTTTTTTCAATTAATTTACAAGTATCTAAACGCACAAAATGACTGAAGACGAGCGTCACGAACATGCTCTATTAAAAGAGAAAATTTCATAATTAAAGAAAAAGCGAGGCAGTATTAAACACCAATTGACTACATTCGAAGGGGTTCTAGATTCAATTACCGTCGACACTGATATTGAAACTCTCGACCTAGAAACGCGTTTAAGAGAAAAGCATTTACCACTTCTTGAAGTTTTTGAAAATTGTCAAAAGGAATTAGAAAATTTAACTGACGGCGATGAAAAAGAAGACAAATTTAATGAAGATGAACGGGCTAGTTTTGAAAACAGATTTTACTTGATAACGGGTAGAATAAAAACTTTATTAAAAAGAGGTAAATTTATTCCGCCTCAAGTAGCATCATCCTCACAATCTCAATTCAATTCAAATTCTCAATTTCAAACACATTTAATCAGCTTACCTGTAACAAATCAAAATCATGCAATAAACAGGCCTTGCAGCAGTATTCAAAACAATTTAAACGTTCCAGACGAAGAACAAACAGTTCACCGTCAAAATGTTCCTGCAGTTGGAGGTAAATTACCCGAACTTAAAATCCCAACGTTTTCAGGCACTTTTGATACATGGTTAGGATTTTTTGACGCGTTCAACTCAATGATTCACAGTGATGAATATCTCCGAACGATTCAAAAACTTGTATATCTTAAAAGTTCCGGGACTGGCGACGCAGCCAACATAATCGCTTCGCTCGAGACGACGAGCGATAATTACACATTAGCTTGGGAACTTTTAAAGGGTAGATATCATAATACAAAATTTTTAATTGATAGCCATGTCAAAGCCCGGTTCGAACTGCCAATGATTTCGAAAGAATTTTCCATTCGCGCCTTATTCGACACTTCACAAAAGCACATTAGAGCGCTTGACTACAAAACATGCTAGATTTTCTCCAGCGCCGTGCTCAACTTGAGGAGACAAAGGAAGTGGTTAATAATTCATAAGTCAAAATGCATGCAAATTAAAAGTCGGTACACAATGTCGTCAAACCCAGCGTTCCCATCAATCTTTCTCATGTATTGCAACAGCAACAGCTTCTAAACCTGAAATTTCACACACTCACAATAATTCAAATAGAGGATTATGCTTCATTTGTAACGGAGAACATGGAATTTTTGCATGTACAACATTTTTGAATGAAGCCCCCAGGGATAGGTAAGACCTAGCAAAAAGGGCCAATTTATGCGTCAATTGTTTGCGTGGAACTCATCCGGTTAAAAATTGTCTTGCAGGAGGGCGTCGTGAATGCGGAAAAAGACACAACTCGCTTTTACATAATAATCAAATAGATTTATAAACAGCTGGTTATCCAATCATCAATTAATGATATCGGGTGTCAACAGTTTTTACATGATAATAAGATCAATTGGAGTTTTATTTCTCCTCGTTCACCTCATTTCGGAGGATTATGGGAACCCTCCGTGAAATCTTTCAAACATCACTTGACACGGACAGTAGGGAACACATTACTAACTTACGAACAACTAGAGACTTATGTAACAGAAATTGAAGCGATCCTGAATTCCCGTCCTCTTACAGCACTTTCGTCAGATCCTAATCATCTCCTTCCCTTGACTCCCGGCCATTTCCTGATTGGTAGTGCGTTAAATGGCTTTCCGCAGGTCGATTTACGAAATCTGAAACCTGAGAGACTATCAGCCTGGCAGCACGCTCAGCAACTGCGACATCATTTTTGGTCTAGGTGGCAAAAATAACACCTAAATCATATGATTGCTCGTAGCAAATGGCAGTCAGCTGCTCATGAAGACATCATCAAGCCTGAAGTGTTTGTTGTTCTCAACGAAGACAATCTTCCACCTACGTGTGGGAAACTCGGTTGCATCGTGGAATTACATCCTGGAAAAGACAAAATTGTCCGAGTTGTCACAGTGCGGACCAACAACGGAGTCTATAAGCACAGCGTCAAGTGCTTGTACCCACTTCCAATTGAAGCTCATAAGAATGAATAAATTTATTCATTTTTGTTTGTTTGTTATGGAACTCTATATCAGAAATATCTCTGAATTTACTATTTGTACGCTCTATTGTGCATAAATTAATTCCAATGTAGCATTCTTTAAATTATGTCTAATATTAACTTTCAATACTACAGTGCATAATATTTCTTTGCACTATGTTAGTTTCTAAAAAAGAAGGGGCCGGCATGTTGCGTTCTACGAACCCAATTTTATTTTTAGCTATATTTTGCAAATTTCTGTGTATTATTAATTTTTGCTTGCTTTCTCCAACTCTCAGCTTTCTCAAATTTTTGGCTGAATTCTCACATCTGCAGTTTTATTACGATTGTAACTACAATAGCTTACGCAGCTTTGAGTCCTTTGTAAATTTTGACCTTTAGTTTACTACTCTTTACCTAGGAAATCTTGTACCTTCGATTACACAGGGCCACAAAATCTGAACCCTTGCGACCCGGACCAGACTAGGTGGGTCTTATATTTTCAGGGTCGCTGAATTCGAATCCGTTGTCCGTTTCGTCCCGTCAGGTCAGGCTTAAGGTCAGTTCAAGGTCAATCTAACAAGGTTCATCGCCAACCAATCAAGTCAAAGTACCTATAGTTTTTCGGGCTCGCTGAATTCAAATCCGTTGTCCGTTTCTTCCCATCAGATCAGGGTCAAGGTCAATTGAAGGTCAAACCTACAAAATTATTCGCTTACCAAATAAGTCAGGGTACATACAGGTTTTCGTGGTTTCTGAACTCGAATACGTTATCTGTTTGGTCCCATCCGGTCCCAGTCAAGGTCAATTCAAGGCCAAACCAACAAAATTCATCGCTTACCATATAAGTCAGGATACATATCAGTTTTCAGGGTCGCTGAATTCGATTTTGTTGTCCGTTTGGCCCCATCGGGTTAGGCTCAAGGTCAGTTCAAGGTCAAACTTACAAAATTCATCGCTAACAAATTAAGTCAGGGCACCTATATGTTTTCGGGGTCGCTAAATGCAAATGCATTGTAAGTTTGGTCTTATCAGGTCAGGGTCAAGGTCCATTTATGGTCAAACCAAACGGACAACGGATTTGAATTCAGCGACCCCGAAAACCTACAGGTACCCTAACTTATTCGGTCAGCGATGAATTTTGTATGTTTAACCTCGAACTGACATTGAATCTGACCTGACGGGATCAAACGGATAACGGATTCAAATTCAGCGATCCCGAAAACCTATAAGTACCCTGATTTATTTGGTTAGCGATTAATTTTGTAGGTTTGGCCTTGAATTAACCTTGGCCCTGATCCGATAGGACCAAACGGACAACGGATTTCAATTCAGCGACTCCGAAAACCTATAGTTGCTGTGACTTAATTGGTTAGCGATGAATTTTGTAAGTTTGATCTTGAACTGACCTCGACCACGGATTCGTATTCAGCGACCCCGAAAACCTACAGGTACCCTGACTTATTGGGTCAGCGATGAATTTTGTATGCTTAACCTTGAATTGACCTTGACTCTGATCTCATGGGACCAAACGGACAACGAATTCGAGTTCAGCGACCCCGAAAACCTATAAGTACCCTGACTTAATTGGTTAGCGACGAATTTGGTAAGTTTGACCTTAAACTGACTTTGAACCTGACCTGATGGGACCAACCGGACAACGGATTCGTATTCAGCGACCCCGAAAATATAAGACCCACCTAGTCTGGCCCGTGTTGCAAGCGTTTAGATTTTGTGGTCCTGTGTTATTAGTCTTTACCTAGGAAATCTTGTACCTTCGTTTTCTACTCTTTACTCAGGGATTTAATCTTTACGAAGAAGGTTGCATTGGGACAAAAGAATTTTTCACATTGCCAGTTTACAACTCAAATTTATGAACCCTTGTTGGGAGCACATTTAAAATGTCTGGAAATTTTCTGTAACGACCTGACTCACCAAATTGTAGGCATTTTTCTTGACCCCACTCTTCTCTGTCTAGCGCCAATAAGATAGGTCAAAAATGTTCCCACTACTTTCTACATCGACATCCCTTCCGCTCTGTATTTCGACTGGCGTCTAAAACCCAAAAGGGACAGATACTCTTCCAGCGTCATAGCGTTCGGATCCTCTGACAAATCGGTTTATTACATTTCGCATATTTCACCAACCTTATTATAACTGTCTTAACTCATGTACATTATGCAGTGTTTAAGTGTAAATATAATAATTTCTTACAAACATTCAATTTACACCCACACTCTTTTTCAACATGGATTTGCAACAAACACAAAAACAGATGGAAAGATTGTGAAATTATTGGAGTAGTTTCCCAGTGGGAACAAAATTTGGTGACGTCTTTACGACATCGTTACGACATCTTTACGAAAACTTTACGACATCCAATGTCCATGTCATTAGGATGTTTTTACGATATCGTAAAGCCGTCGTATGATCTGACGATGTCTTTTCGACATTCTAAAGACATCTTATCGACATGGAGATAGGATGTCTTAAAGATGTCACAACGATGTTGTAAAGACGTCGCCAAATTTTTTGCCCACTGGGTTATCATTCGCCTAGTACCAGCGATGCAGGGTTTATACGATTATTAGAAGATAAATGCGACAACCTAACTGAATCTATACAATAATGGGCGATTTCAATATAGACATGAGTAAGAATACATTTTACGGTTATGAGCTAATTCATATGATGCACTCTTATGGACTAAAACAATATGTTGAAGGATTTACGAGAGTCACGGATGTATCTAAAACATGTATTGATTTATTTTTTTCTGAATCCAGGCAGGTAGTTAAGATATTGCATACACCAAAGATTAGAGATCACTCGATAATTCAAATCAAAGTACATAGTAATAGAAGTTTAAATTCAAAAATTAGTAGAAAAGTTACGTATAGAGATTTCAGTAATTTCAACGAGGAGTTTTACTTAAATCAGAAGGATATTAAAGAAAGCTTAGGTAAAAAGGAATGGTTTATGCGTAATATGTACGATGAAATAAAAAAATGAGATAATTTATATTTGCTTGCTAAACAATCAAAAAGTGTAGAAGATTGGGCGAGTTATAAAAGCTGCTGAAATCATGTAGTCGCATTAATAAGAAAAACAAAAAGGGAATATAATGAAAATATATTAGCGGAAAACAAAAATAACTAGAGAGGAATGTGGAAAATAATCAAAGAGTTTGTGAAAGAACAGTCTAAAAATATTATAGATAAGGTGACATTTAAAGATGTTGAATATAAAAAGGAGCAAAAAATTGCCGAAAAATTTAATAGATACTGCATGGAAAATACTCAAGAAATTATTGAATCAATCTGTAACAATAGCATGAGTACGTCTGTTAACTTAAATTTAACAAATTGTGAAATGAATGAATTTGATCAAATAAACATAGCAGATCTTAACCAAATAATAAGTAAGATGAAAGATAAGAAATGGAATGAAAATGGCAAAAATACATCTATATTAATAAAAAGCTTAAAGTTATTAGGTAATAAGTAGATATTATAAATCAGTCATTAAAGGAAGGCAAATTTCCGCGCAATTGGAAAGAATCAAGAGTCATACCGATATCAAGAATTAAAAATACGAATAAAGGTGAGGAACCCAGGCTAATTAATATGTTTCCAACTTATAATAAGGTCTTAGAATTGGCAGTTAAAAATAAGGTAGAAGAATATTTTGAGATCCACAACTTATTTACAAAATACCAATCTGGATTCAGAAAAAGCCATTCATGTGAAGTGATGCTACAAGATTTATTAACTGTTTGGAAACAAGAAAATAATTAGGGAAATGTAGTATTAGTGGTATTTCTAGATTTCAAGAGAGCTTTTAAAACGGTAAATAGAAGCATTTTGTTAAAGAACTCAGAACCGCCGCTTCAGTAACTGTTTTTTGGAGGTATATTGTTTTATTATATTATAGGGCTCGGAGCGACAGAACTTTTTCACAGCAATTTCAAAAATGATCAAATTCACGACGTAATACCTAAAAATGAGAAAAAGTTCAAAATAAATGTCAGTGCAGTTTATTATTGTATCTCTAAACCGTAACATGTTGTAATGCAATGCGTATTATGCTTCTTAATTGATAAACAAGGTGCAAGTGTTGACGAATCTGCATGTTTTAAGAATTTGGTTTCGTTTTTTTTTTCGATGAACAATATGATCGTGATAATGGTCATCAAACGTGATTTCTTCAAAAATCTTGACATGAAAGAAAACTTCATCATTTATTTCAATTAGGGTAAGGAGGGGCAGCGCCGACCAGTTAACAGTCAGTGATTTTTTTGAAGTTAATAAGATGTAGAATTGATCGATTTTTTTTTCATTTCGAGTCCTACATTATTGTATATCATGTTTCTATAAGTAATTATTACATGAATAAATCAATGATTTAATAATTTCATTATTTCTAACAAGCTGTATTTCGTCCGCTTTGCCCGACACCGGAGGGCAAAGCCGACCGCAGCTTTTTATAAAAATCAAAACATTTGAAGATGGGAAATCATAATGGTTCGCGTCTGTGGTATTTGATGTACTGGAAAAATGACCTTTAAACATATCCAGCAAGAAGAATAAGTTATTTTTAATCAAAATAGTGATAGCTGTAATATAACCTCTTATTCGTTGAAATTTCACTAGATACGGCTACGGGCAATGGTTTCTGCCGTACCGACCGGATTGAAAATAATAATATTCAATAGTTTCTTGCATGTAGCCCAGAAGATAAGTGGCTCTTCTACATTACCGATCACTTATCATAACCTAAGAATTTTAGAACTATTATTTTCACCGGGCTTGCCCCCCTGGTGAGGTCTCAATTATTTACGATATTTAAGATACTTTGGACTTGAATTACGTTCAATGATTATAATAAAATAATGTGATATTATTTTATTTGTCCGAATAACAAATTTTCATACTGTAAGTATGGCCATTAATGTTGAAAACTTTATATTTTTGCCAGCGAATCTTCCATTCTTTCGTTGTCAAAACTTTTTTCTGCATAATTTTTCTTTTACAACGTCAATCTTCAAGCTTTTAGTAAGTCACACTATCCCTTTAATAAAATAGATTTATTTAATGCAAAGTAGAATTAAAATTGGTAAATAATAGCGATGTTATAAGCAAAGTCGTCTTTGCCCCACCGGTCGGCGCTGCCCCTCCTTACCCTGTTTTTATAATTTCACCAAATTCTTTTTCGCTTTCTTCCATATTTGCAACTACGATTACCCCAACCTTATACAATGCACCATACAGTTTAACCTGATTATAATATTCGGAAATTGTCTATGCCGAGATTCAAAACGCATGTATCAATAATGAACGAATTCTCCTTTTTCTAATAAGAGCCTGGGGAAGTAAATCAGATTATGGAATTTCGGTTTTAAATTGCCAAAAGTTTTACATACAGTTCATTATGCTCTTCTATCGTTTCTTTTAAAACTGTAGCCTCTGATATAATTACTCTCGGAGAAGTTACAATTTTCAGAATTCGTTTCAGATATTTATGAACCCAGCAAAAAAGAAAGAAAAAATAATAAAAAGTGCATGAGCCGAGACTTGAAACAGCGATCCCTCGTGTATCAGTCCAGAGTACTCGCCACTGAGCTACGAGACAAGTTACTAAACACTTACAAAAAATTATATTTGCCCCGCACGTTGGCTTTTCTGTTACAGATTAAATTGTGTAAATCAAAACTTGCTGACATTCGCCGTGACGCATTGGGGTGAATTCAAGCGTGCATTTTACTCTCACGACTTCAGACGCATTGACCAATGCTGAAGCTTTTACGTGCTGACGCATTGAAATATATTCGCTGACTTTAGACTTCTGCACCGTATTTGTACGTATAGAAAGATTCAAAATTGAAATACCATCTTTACGAGTTTACACGCATTGACACATAGGTCCAATGCGTCATTGTAGCAAAGCGGGATTTGCAGTGTGTCTTAGTCTTTTCAATTCAATTCGTATCAATACTTTCTTTTTTGCTGGGAAGTTGCCAACCAACATCGTTTGCAGGAATCAAGTCACCAATAAGGAGACCAAAGTATCGCACAAGGAAAAGCATCTCAGATGCAGACAACTTTACATTCAATTTATTTTTTAATCTGATTATCGAAATTATTGGAGGAGCATTAGAAACTGTTGGACCGTATTCAAAATTTTGTATACGAGCACTTAAAACTGCCAGCGTGAGGTATTTATCTTCAAAAATGAACATGTATATTATTAAACTCATGACATATCCACATATACCCTTTTAAAGGTATCATTTCAACAACAAAGTTTCTCGTGATGTGACAATTATTTGGCCCTAATGCATGTGAGGGTACCATCAGATACGTCACGGCCTGGCTAACCTTTTCTATTGTTTTGTGCTCTTCTTCGAACAAACTCTAGCTCGACGCTCAACGAGGCGTTGTGGTGCTCAACCGGATGCTACTGTGTGCGTTGCGATGGTATCTTTAAAACTAAATTCCCAGTTAATCTAGCCGCCGCTAACACGGTAACGTGTGACAATTTTTGACTAACTGTAATGCAAAGTAACGTGCGTTACTGCACGTTACTTCAATAAATTGGTTTATGGTATGCTTACCACATTATATGTCATGATAACCAATCAGGAGACATATTTTCATTAGAGAACAAGGCTGAACCTACATGTATCACGGTGAAAAATGTTGTAAGATATGTTTTAACGGTAAAGTGGCAACTCTAGCCATTCACTATTTTCGGTGTAGGAACAAATTTTAAGAACGGCCTTTTTTGACAACCATGCGTATGCCCAGGCGGAAAAATTCTATATAGTTTATACATAATGGATTATGTATAGGCACTATATAAAAAATTATATATATTTTATACATAATTGGCGATTCATAATTTATATAATGGGAACATAATATTTCTTCATATAATCACCTTCTTAGACACGACTTAAGTATGTAATTAAGTCCGGATGGTATAGAGGTGCGTAATATCGGTACTCCTCCGGAAGTGACCTGGTCATGCACCAAGTTGCTAAGTGCATCGTCTACAGGAATTCTCTCAAAATTTAAAATTCGATGATGAAAATATCAACTGCAGATGTAGTTACGATGGCCTTGGTGTACCCGGTCATGCACCAGGTTGCTAAGTGCATCGTCTACAGGAATTCTCTCAAAATTTAAAGTTCGATAATGAAAATATCAACTTCAGATGCAGTTGCGATGACCCCGGTGTACCCGGTCATGCACCAGGTTGCTAAGTGCATCGTCTACAGAAATTCTCTCAAAATTTAAAGTTCGATAATGAAAATATCAACTTCAGTTGTAGTTGCGATGACCCCGGTGTACCC
>CAKNWT010088546.1:0-10278 GCA_932066315.1 Andricus coriarius | reverse complement strand
AACCTGACCATACCTGAAAAGTGAGCAAAAAGTTTGCCGACCACTGCCCTAAATCCCTCACCGAATCAACGAAGGCAATGTCAAGGCCATCAGCCTTATAAGCTGAGGGACGGTAGCAGTGGACGGTGAAGAGGACTGTCCAATAATAATTGCTTTAGTTTTTGAAGGGTTCAGTGTTAACCTATTGTTTAGTGCCCATTGATTCACTATATAAATATCCTTCTGAACTCTCGCAATCAAACTGTTAATGGAAGAGATAGGTCCAGAGACATATAGTTTAAAATCGTCCGCGTATTTATGGTACTTACAATGCTCAAGATCACCACCAAGGTCGGAGGTGTATAGACCGAAAAGGAGGGGGGCAAGAGCCCCGGGGGAATCCACTCTCGACCCCCACCTAATCGGAACTTTCACCCTTATCATTATGCACTTGTAGAAAACCGGCTTTTAAGTAGGATTCGAATCACGCAAATGCAGTACTGGATAGATTAAAGTTACGAAGTTTATTTAAAAGAAGCTTGTGATCAACAGTATCGAAATCTTTAGGAAAATCAAATAAAACAACTATTGTTATTTCCTTCTTTTCGATAGCAATTTTTAAAGTCTGAAGTAACTTTCAGGGGTGCTGTTAATGTACTGTGCTTAGCCCGAAAACCCGATTGTAGCGGGTCGACTAGCCTACTTGCATCTAGGTACCTCGTAACTTGCGAGTGCATAATACGTCGAATCATCTTTATAGATATACCACCGATTCCTGAACCGTTATTTTTTTATTTCGAAGAGTTTCTCGAAGAGAACTTTCGGTGCTATGTCTAAAAAAAAAAGAAATCAGTATCTCGAAAAGTCTAGCTTACCTGAATTTCTGTAAGGGTTATACCAGAGTTTGAGGAGTTAAAGGATGGTAGATTTGTGAATGCTTTTAATAAATCATTAAATGGGAAAGTATGAGCTGAGGCTTCATTCATAGGTGGAATTAAATATAAGCGTGTAAGTTAGTGCCAGATATTTTAATTTTTATTCTTGATTATACGAATCCCTGATTTTCGTTTGAACTAAGTTCCTTAGCTGATGAAACTCTGCTTGTATCAGTGGATTTTTAGTTCTCTTTGCCAGGCGACGCTTATTTTACGTTCCTTCATAAGGTTTTTGATTTCAACTGTGATCCAAGGAGCTGAATTTTTATGTTTATGTGGAACATGCAAAGGCGCAAACTGATCGAGCGACTAAATTAAGTAAGAGCATAAAAGATTTAATTTACCAATAATTACTTACATTCTTAGTATTTTTCCCAATCATTTGGGTAACAAATCCATATATAAAAATGGCAATCAACCATGCATAATAAAGCCTATAGGTTCTCAAAAAACAAACATCAACGTGAAAACCTATACTCGTAAAATCAGAGAGAATAGAAAAATGCAAGAAAAATTGCCAAAAAAGTATAAAAAACAAGTAGCTGACCAACTGCGAGGGCCACATAATGCAGTGCAATGCTGAAGACGCCTTAACGGAGGGCATCAAGGTCGTTCATGTTGACCAAAAAAATTCTGGCTGAACTATCCTCTTTACGGCAAAAAATCTTACCCCCTGTCGTCCAAAGGTACTTCAATTTCTTACTTCTTCTTAGTTGTAGAGCAGCACAATATAATATGAGCCGATTGTTTTTAGTCAGCGATTCTCTTAAATACAGAGGAACGTCCTCAATCCATCCAATCATTTTGGTTGTGACTCCACGCTTTTTTCTGCAGTTTAAAAAAAGTTTAACGCAAGTAGATTGCTGTTGTAGTTTAACCACCAATATTGGTGGGATGATCTGAGAGGTGACATTGCTGGTTAATACTCTTAAGCGATAAATAGACGAAATATCATCTTTTGGCAATAAATATAAAAACAAATTAAAGGGTTGCGACACACATTCAAATGAATAAGGTCCCTAAAAAAATTTCGCTGAATTCAGATGAATGGGATATTTAAAGACAATATTACTCTTCACGAATTTACACACATTCACAACCAACTCCAATTCGAGATTTTCGCAAAGCGAATTCTTCTCAATTCGCCCCAATTAGTTTCTTTTTACTGGGTATATACGATACTGGAAAGCGAATTTCATCCTTGAATGCGGTTCTAGAGAAGTAATCAATTCTCAGCGTCTATTTGTCAAATTTAACGAAAATTTTATATCATGTAGTTACGTACAGATCCTCTGGTAACGTACGTATATCAATTTTACAACACTAATACACGGAACGTCCCTGGAGCGTTCCGCTGGAACTTTTCGAACAAAAATTACCGTTATTGTTACTATTATCAATAAATATCGCGTAAACCGATGTCCGTTTACATTATGGATAGTGTAGTTTATGCGGTACTCAAAACTAAGAAAAGGCATCAATTTTTACCTATCTCTTATGGTTTACGAGAGAATTGTTATTAAAAATAACAATAACGGCAGGTTTTCCTCAGGTCCCAGTAGAACGTTCCACATACGACTACCAACGTAGATTCCCAACTATGTAATTTTCGCAGCGATTCAGGGTCTCGAATTCTCTCATGTTTACGTTTTGCGAGTTATACTTTTACGATTGTTTTGGTCACAAAAGCTAAGTTTTGATAACTTAAAATATTGTTAATGAAATGTAAGGATCACAAAAAACATCAATAATCGTATGTCTTTTATTTCTGCATTCTCGCTATTTTAATGCGACTTTAGTTTTTTAGTAATTTTAGAATTGAATTTTAGTGGAAAGTACGTTTTATATCGAATATACATCCGATTACCTTATATTTAATTAAATACGTTTCTTCATTCTTGGCTGTTACAAGGAGAAAATGTTTGCCTTTCTGTTACCAAATGTCAAGCGGACACCAAGAAATGAAGAAATGCGAAAATCAACTAGTAAGGTAAATGTCCCAGTAATCGTGACGGCCCCACTAGTCGTGAAACTTTGTTATAATTTGAATATATTGTTAACAAAATATGTTCAAAGTAACATTTAATGGTGAAACTCACTTAATTTTAGCATTTTATAATAGCAAATAGTAATTATATTCATTCAAATAAAATAAAAAGCAAGAAAATTGCCATCACGATTACTGGGACTAAGAGGTCACGATTACTGGGACGTTTACCTTAATTGCATAAATTAAAAAAGAATACGACTTAAAAATCTGAAGCTAGTGGCTTTTAAAAATGGAAAGATTAGTTTAATTTAAAAAAAAAACTAACAACGTAACAGTCTAAAAATACTTTTAAAATTAAGTAAAAAACTTCGGAGAAAGATTACTATTTTGGAATTATCAATATTTTTAAAAACATTAAAATGTGATTACTGTATTGAATAGAAATTTAATTAAAAGACTTCAATGTCAGAATTATTGAACTATATATCATTCTAATTGTTTTTTTTTTAAGAAAAATTGTAAAGCTACTAAGCACGAAATACGTATTATCATTCGAGAAGCATAATTATATTCTGAAATATCATAATTCAGGGTGGTCGCTGGGCCGGGAAACCGGTAGATAATCGGGAATTTTTTCAGAGCGGGAAATGACAGTTAATTTATTTTTTGACTGAGATTTTTACAAGTTTTCATAAGAAAAATCTATTCAATCACTTGAAATATCACAAATTTCATGTCACAAGATAGATAATGGAATTTAAAATAAGTTTAATTTTAACTTTCTTTTCAATGCTAAGTTGAGTTGGTAACTTTTTCAATTATGAAATCATTCCATTTTACATCTTCATTTTCAAGGGTACATTTTCAATTAGAAGAATGTTAAAATGCAGTTTTGATGACTTACACAATAAAATATTAGTAGCCTTTGAAACTGAAATGTTTTGACAAAAAACGTTTTAAGTTGATCAACTGTACATATAAATTAATTAATGATTTTTAAGATTGAACTCTAGTTCGTATATTCGAAATTGAACAATAATTGATTGCTTGTATAGGGCGATTCTGAATCTGTTAAAGTTAAACAATTTACAGATTTTGACGTTAGAAATTGAAATGTTTCGATTTGAAAGCCTTAGTAGTTAATCAAACGTAAACTACCGATTGAAACTTTATAAAATATCTTTTGATTCAGTCTAAAATATACCGATATTCGATTTTTGCATAGCATTTTCGATGAATAAAACCATAACCGCTGGTCAAGGATAGCTGGTTAACGAACTCGTTCTTTCTTTCAGGACCGAAAGGAAGTGTGCTAAAACTCGATTTGATCCGTTCATTTTTTCGAGAGTTATCGTGTTTACGGACATAAATACAGTGAGATATACAGGCAGACAGACAGGCTGACAGAAGTAATCGCCAAAATTTTATTTTCAGCTTCAGGGGGTCTCAAAACGTCAAGATCCGTTGAAAAACTGAGGTGTGAAATTTTTGTCAATTCTAATACTTTTTTCATCATAAAAGATAAAAATGTAAAAAAATCTGTCCAATCACTTTGAATATCACTTGATACTAAATGATATGATACTTATTATTAATATATTTATCATCTTAAAAATTTATATAATTTCAATTTAAAATTATAGTTTTGAATGCGCAATTCTAAAATAATTTAATTTCTGAGGCAGCGGGTAGATTTTTTATTCGAAAATGTTCCAAAATATTGAAAGTTTCAAACTTAATTTTTAAAAAACAATTATGAATTGAAAGGCTTAAAATTGTGCAATTTCAAACATTGCAATCATATGTAGCAATCTTGTTTGGTATCATTTTTTGTATTTTTTATTTTCAATGCAATATATTAAAATTTTCCAACTTTTAACTGAAGATTTTAAAAAATTAGTCATTTAACATTGAAATATTTTTGATTGGAAAATGTCAAGAATGAATACTAATTCTATAAAAAGTGTTAAAAATGAGGAAATTTGAAATTAAAAAGTTAAAAATTGTGTTGTTCAAAATAAAAATAGAATCATTTCAAAAATTTTTAATGGTTAAAATTATTTTAGAGTTGTAGCTTTTCATGTTGAACGCTAAATTTGCCATTTCCCCCTCTCCTAAGGTTTAGTTTTGCAATTTTAACGCTTTTATTAGAAATGATACAGGTTCAATTTTAAAATTTTACCGCATCTAAATTGTTTGATTTGCAACCTTTTCAATTCAAAATCGTTCAATATATATTTGAATAGTATAAATTAATAGTATAATAGCATATAGTAGTAATATAGTAGATTAATAGTGATATAGTAAGTATAATAATATAGCATAGTGATAGTATATATTTGGATATACAGGGTTTCCCAGTACTCAAAGTACATTTTATATTTTTGAATTCCTCATAAAAAATGGAGTTGAAAAGAATAACAAAAATTTGTTGTAAAGTTAATAATTAATGAGTAATTAACAATTAAAGATTAACCAATCGGAAGCATGCGTTAGATGGACGACAGTCCATGTGTCACTGATGAGGGTGTGTGCGCAAAGATTCATTTTAAATTTTCAGGAGGTTGTGAATATCAATGGTGCAATTTCACACGGCAACTGAAAGACGATATTCTTAGAAAATTTATTTTCCTTTAGAATACACGTTGAATTATTTTAACTTCTTTGTGTATTTATAATTCTGTAGAATTCAAACGAATTCTTAGAATTTACTTGTGATCCTTTGAATTCTTCTCAACTGTCTGAATTCATTGAATTCTCTAAACTCTTTCAGATTCTCTGAAATCTTCTGAATTCTATGAATTCTTTTGTATTCTCTAAATTCTTGTGAATTTCTATAATATTTTTTGCATTCTGTGAATGCTTTTGAAGTTTGTGAATCCTTATGCACTTTATGAATTCTTCCGAATTTTCTAACTTCTTCTTAATTCTTTGAATTATTCTTAATTCTATGAATTCTTCCGATATTCTCTGAATTCTTCCAAATACTTTGAATTTTCTGAATTGTTTTAAAATTTTCTGAACTCTCTAAACTGTTTTGAATTTCTTGAATTCACGATATCACTGAATTTTTATATGTTTTTTAACTATCTTGAAATCCTTAGAATACACGTTGAATTATTTTAACTTTGTTTGAATATTTTTGATTCTGTAGAATTCACACAAATTCTACCGAAATTTTAAAGTTTTTTTTCTTAATTCTCTTGAAATCTTTATAAAACACCATGAATTGATCTGAATTTCTGCAAGTCTTTTGTATTCTATGAACTCTCCTGAATTATTCTGAATTATCTGATAATTTTTTAATTGTCTGAATTCTTTTAAATGCTGTGACATATTTTAAATTCTATGAATTCTCTTGTATTATCTTAATTTTTTAAAATGATTTAAATTTATTTTGTGTCGAAATTGTATGAACTCTTTAAACTACTCTGAATTCGTCGAATTCTCACGAGATCACTGAATGTTTAAAACATATTTTTTAATTATCGTGAAATCATTAGAATACACCTTAAGTTAGTTTGAACTCCTTCTTTTGAATATTTTTCATTCACTTGAAATCTTTAGAATACACGTTAAATTACTTTAACCTTCTTCGAATATTTTGAATCCAGTAGAATTCTACAGAATTCAAAAACCTTGAAGGAATTTAAAATGATTCAACGCGTATTCTACAGATATGGAAAGAATTCAGAAAACTGAAAAAGAATTCAGAAGACTATTTGAATACAAAATAATTTAGAGAATTCAAAAGAATTCATGAGAATTCAGATAATATGAAAGAATGGTCGAAATTTAAAATAATAAATGGTGTATTGTAATGCTTTTAAGAGAGTTCAAAAAAACTTCAAAAGAAGTCAAAGGAGTACATGTAGATTTTAGGAATTCGTTTTAATTCTACAGAATCCAACATACTCGATGGAAGTTAAAATAATTCTACGTGTATTCTAAAGATTTTAAGAGAATTCAGAAAATGCAAAATATCTGCAGGAGTTCAAAGTAACCTGAAAAGTATTCTAATAATTTTCAGATAATTAAACATCATTAAAAGAATTCAGTGGTCTCGTAAGAATTAAAAAATTCAGAATAGATCAAATAATTCATGAATTTTCAAAAGAATTCAGATAATTAAAAAAAAAAGACAATACAAAAGCATTCATAGCATTCAAAATATTTCAGAGAATTGGAAAGAATTCAGACATTGAAAAATTTATAAGAGAATTTTGAATAATTCAGGAGAGTTCAAATAATATAAAAGACTTAGAGAAAGTTAGAACAATTCATGGTGTACGGTAAAGATTTCTACAGAATTAAAAAAAATTTTATTCTGATGAATTCGTTTGAATATTACAGGATTCAAAATATTCAAAGAAAGCTAAAATAATTGGACGTGTATTCTAATGATTTCAAGATAATTAGAAAACATTTTGAAAAATTCAGTGATATCGTGCATTCAACAAATTCAAATTAGTTTAGAGAGTTCAGAAATTTTTTAATGAATTCAAAGAATAGTGGGAGAATTCATAGAACTAAGGAGAATTCAAAGAATCAGAAAGAATTTAGAAAGTTTGGAAGAATTCACAGAGTGCAAATGATTTCACAAACTTCAAAAGAATTCACAGAATTCAAAAAAAAATGTAAGGTATTTCAAAAGAATTTAGAGAATATAAAAGAATTTAAAATGTTTCAGAGAATTTAAAAGAGTTCAGAGGATTTAAAAGAATTCAGACAACTGAGAAGAATTCAGAGAATAGCGAAAAAATTCAGAGAATTAAGAAGAATTTAGAGAATTCAGATGAATTCACAGAGTGCCAAAAAGTATACACAAACTACAAAAGAATTCACAAAATTAAAAAAAAATTATAGAATTTCAAAAGAATTTAGAGAATACAAAAAAATTTAAAAGGTTTCAGAGAATTTAGAAGAGTTCAGAGAATTTAAAAGCATTCAGACAACTGAGAAGAATTTAGAGAATAGCGGGAAAATTCAGATAATCAAGAAGAATTAAAAGAATTAAGAAGAATTTAGAGAATTCAGATTAATTCACAGAGTGCAAAAAGAATACACAAACTTCAAAAGCATTCACAGAATTAAAAAAAAAATGATAGAATTTCAAAAGAATTTAGAGAATACAAAAGAATTTATAGAATTCAAAAGATTGCAGAGAATTTAAAATTCAGAGAATACAAATGACTCGGAGAAATTGAAAGTAATTTGAGGTGTACTGTAAAGGTTTCAAGAAAATTGCAAAAAACTTCAAAAGAATTCAAAGGAGCACAAGTGAATTCTAAGAATTCGTTTGAATTCTACAGAATTAGAAATACTCGAAGGAAGTTAAAATAATTCAACGTGCATTCTAATGGAAAAGATATTTTCTAAGAATCTCGTCTCTCAGTTGCCGTGTGAAATTGCACCATTGATATTTACAACCTCGTGCAAATTTAAAATTACTCTTTTGCGCACAAGCCCCCATCAGTGACACATGGACTGTCGTTCACCTAACGCATGCTTCCGATTGGTTAATCTTTAATTGTTAGTTACTCATTAATTATGAACCTTACAATAAATTTTTATTCTTATTTTCAATTCCATTTTTTATGAGGAATTCCAAAATATAAAAATGTACCTTGAGCACTGGGGCACCCTGTATATTTTGAAAAGTGGTTTTAAATTTGCCTTATTTTTAGAATTATCATTATGAAATGTAGATATAGATAAAGCAGTAAATGACAAACATCTTATTCAATACAAAAAATAATAAGATATCATATGACATAAACTAGGGATTTGAATATCATTTTAAATAATATTATTCGCTCAAGAAAATAACTTAAATTTAATAAATCGATGGAATGTTTCGAAAAATGCACTGAATTATTAAAAACAATATTCTTTTAATAGAAGCATCTTGATATACATTTCTTAATACGTATAATTGCAAAGTGTATACAATATGCACAATATAGCGTTCAATAAAAAAGAATTACATATTTGTCTTCCACTTATAAATTATACATAGCATTACGTCTTATTGTATTTATCTGTACTTTATTATCTTTCAATTACGTACACGCAATTCGAATTTCAGTATCCTTTCTGTCATCAGGAGTAAAATTTAACATTTTTAAGATGCCTTTTTTATGCCAATATTGGCCATTTCGTATTCTAACAGCTTCTCAATAATAAAGTTTCTCAACAAATATTGTTTTCATGCATTTATAAATATTTATCTCTGAGGCCGTTTCTCTGATTATTTTGTTTTTATTAGGATCTTATGGAATCATTTTATTCTCTATAGTTGGGATAACTTCAGTAAAAATGTTTGTAAGAAGGCAGAATCATTGTCCAACTGAGTTTGTAAGCAGAGTTTATAATCAGTCTTTGCAACGAAACTTCTTGACGGAATTATTGTTGAGGATTATTATTTTTGTACACTTTTAATATTGGTCTGTTAATATATTTGTTATTTTTGTAGATTGTGTAATTACCATACACTATATAGATATTGATGAAGTTTTTGCCATTGAAAAATATTTATTTCATTCAATCGAGTTTTTATGGATTGAAAACTATAATATTTAATCATAATGCGACTAATTAAAAAAATTATTTATCATTACAAGATTCATTGATGCGATATTGTTTTGTAGTGTATACTTAAATGTTGCTTTGTTGTTTGCATATAGCACCCTTCATTTAATAGCGAACTAAAAATAGTGTGAATGTGCTTTAATAAAGCAAAATTTTATGTTTGCTTCATTATAATCATGTTCAACCCGTAATTGTCATATACATATATTAATAACATTTATCTAGATTTATCTTAGGCATTTCTTTAATAATTCTCTGATCTGATTAATAATTTTCCCTTCTCTAAAATATTCACCACGATATGTTTTTTTACGAATTCTACCTACTCAACACGTTTTTTCTAGTAAATCCAAATTTTTTATTATTTTATGAAAACATTGCTCATTACGATTATTCTGTGTAATTATTTTTACTTCAGATTTAATTTGTGGCATGTTTAAAAAATTCGAAGGCTGGCGGAAATGTTCTGAAGATATCAATTCCATTATTTTGATGCATTGCTTTTTTAATATAATGGCCCATTGATATGAGTTTTTGTATCGTAGTGTGACATAATACATAAATATTCGATATATTTTCTGTATTTGAACTCATTAAATATAGAAATTTGAACTCTCTGATTTTTTTATCAATAAATAATAAGAAGATAATAAATCTTTGGTCCAGATCATCTGATAGTGTGTAAATATTGCAAGTGACTGAGATCACTTGAAAATTATACAAAATGTTTAAACTCTGCATTATATATAAACATCTTAAAATTCTTAAAGTCTCAAAACCATG
>CAKNWT010088541.1:0-15042 GCA_932066315.1 Andricus coriarius | reverse complement strand
TATTCAAGTTCAGATAAATAATATCTCTGGGATTTACTGTAAATCAACGAAACTGACCATTGTAAGTAGATAAATATAATTTATTAACACTTCACGTTTCTAAAGAAAGCCATCAAAATTTTTTAAATAATAAATGAGCTATACGTATTTGCAGTTCGATATATTTCTTGATTATAATGATAGATTAAAACTTAAGGACACACCTCCAGATATTTTTGGCTCAAAAAAAATCATGAGTGACGTTGAAACAATATAAAATAGAAAAAAATATCTCCAAAACCTCAATGATAATTCAACTATCCGATGAAAATACTTGAAAAAAAACGTAGGCAATCGGAAAAAGTAGGAAAGCCCATGGGTTGACAGTAACCCAATAGTTTACAATCTACAATTTCTATTCAATGTAAAACTACGTATCTTCATGAATTAAAAGATGTATTAAACAAATTCTTATTATCTACTTTTAAATATCTAAAAGTTTTGAATAATTGCGTTAGGAAAGCGTCTCTTCGTTGGCATAGTGACCAATATGGCGGTCGTCGTACGAGACGCGGCTTGAACGTATTTCGTACCCCCAAGTGGCGGGACCATAGTTTGTTGGATCATGGGCTAGACCATGAGAGGGTTGGATCATGGTCACTTCGGTTCGGTCTCCTTATTCCCTCCTAGTGCCTGTATTTGTTATTTATCCAAACAAAATAGTAGTTATATCTTGTTGTACATATATGATTAGGTCAAAATTCTCTTTAAATGTACCTTTTAATATTCAAGGTGCTACATACCTGTAAAAAATTCTCCGTCTATATGTATTTCATTAGCAAATTATAGGAAAACAGAATGATCATGCAGTTGTAAACAAAAAGTATATGTGAGTCAACAGTTATTATTTATGAAGCCATTAATACAGAATTTATCAGTTATTTTTGGGGTGAAACTACTGAAATATAATGTAAAATAACTCTGGTAGCGTAAAATTATACGTGGTTTATACGATGCCGGCAAATTCTGCCGTGATCAAACTTTCGTTGCCGTCGGATTGATGGGAATTTTGGGGTAGGTACTCATTTGTCCATAAACTTAGTATGCCACAAAATCACTAAATTTTAAACCCGGGATCATTTGGGTACAAGAAGGGAATACGCTTTAAAAAAATCATAATCTCTTCAACCCATTTTAAAGCTTATTTTTGTTAACTCATATTCCCTTCTAGTCTTTCCTTTAACAGTGGGTTTCAACTTTAGTTTCTTCTTGGTAACTTTTGTGGAAAAATAAGATTATGGACAAATTAATGATATAAGTCTAGTTTACAGATACAGATGGACAGTGATCGTAAATTATCAGATTTACCGAGTTGACGGTATTTATTGATGGTAGATCACGATTTGAAACAAAAATCAGAATGAGATATTTATTTTAGGCCTCACAAAATTTAATTCAGCGGAAAAGTGTATTTTGCAAAGAAAATCGTCTGCAATATTATTGGATTATGAAAAAAGTGAAAAAGTTTTGATTCGTAAGCATACATAATCTCTTTCATGTTCATGAGATACATAATCTATAACCAGCCTCCTGTCTCCGAGAGTTGAAAATGGTCCATGTGTTGAAAACGGCCAGCGGTGGCGCTAGCAGTAACTTTGCTCTTGTTGTTTTGACGGTTATATGGCCTTCGTCATGCAGAGTCGTTACAAACTTTTAAAAATGTAACAATAAAACAGTTTCTTTATGTAATTATTGTGAAAATTGCCCGATGGAGTTTTCTACTAGTATTTTATGTGTGCTTATTGCATTAATAATGCAGATCTGCATCGCTCGCGGGGTGAAAATCAGGTTACAAAAGTGACCTCAGAGAACCCGAAGATCCCAAATATGAAAAAATTAATTTTTTCGTCGTTCCGAAAGACCCAGCTATTAAAGCTTTATGGAAAAAAGCTTTAATTCGGAACAATTTTACTGTGAAAGCTGGCCAGTTCGTTTAGAGTAAACATTTTGTAAAGGAAGACATTCTCCACGAGAAAATCCTAAAAGGACCCGATGGCACTATTTTGGGAAAGGTAAGTAATTATATATATTTACTGTAAAATCTAAATAACAATTCAAAGATAAAACAAAATTAA
This sequence comes from Andricus coriarius, assembly GCA_932066315.1. NCBI lineage: Eukaryota > Metazoa > Arthropoda > Insecta > Hymenoptera > Cynipidae > Andricus > Andricus coriarius. The sequence continues at coordinate 12,928 of CAKNWT010088541.1, read as the reverse complement.
ATTCTTTTTTATTCATTAAACTGTATTATTAGGTATTTTCACTTAACACTCGTAAAAAAACGGTTTGTTTTCTCCTCATCAAGTACAACAACAAACACAATTTATTCATATTTTTCGTAATTTTCAGAATAAACATTTGTACCAAGTAAATCTAATGAATAGTCTATTGGTGCAGAATGCCAAAGTGACATTAATTTAAGATTTTGGTGGCACGAATTGTTGAAGAAGACAATTTGAGATTAGAATTAGACATAGTGTAGCCTTCTCATTTAATCCTTAAATTAACGTAACTTTTTTTGTATCCTACTCAAATAGAACATTGACAAGATTAACTTTGCACATATATTTTATTCTGAAAAATATGAATATATTGTGTTTGTTGTTGCACTTTCTATGGGGGAAATAAACCGATTTTTTTTAAACGAGTAAAAAATTAAAATACCTAATAATAAAGTTTATTGAATGAAAAAGAATTTACTTTTGCTTTATCTTTAAATTGTGATTTCGATTTTACAGTAAATATATAATTACTTCCCTTTCCCAAAATAGTGCCATGGGGTCCTTTAGGATTTTCTCGTGGAGAATGTCTTCCTTTAAGAAATGTTTACTGTAAACGAACTAACCAGCTTTCATTGTAAAATTTTTCCGAATCAAAACTTTTTGTCATAAAGCTTTAATAGCTGGGTCTCTCGGAACGAATGAAAAATAAATTTTTGCATATTCGGAATCTTCGGTTTCTCTGAATTCACCTTTGTAACCTGATTTGCACCCCGGAGCGATACACAACATAATTAAAGCGATAAACAAACATAAAAACACTAGTAGAATACTCCACCGGGCCATTTTCAGAATAATTGTTTAATGTATTACATTACATGTCAAATCTGCCACTTTAGATCAAAATTTTAGCACCAGAATTTTAAACTCTTCGATTTTATAGAACCAATCGAAAACATGTTCTCTCTGAATTGCAAGCAAAGTCATATTTTTGACTTATAGCCTTGAATGATTTGTCTAAACTCAAATTTTACTTTTCTTGTGCAGAACATGGGAAAGAAGTTTTGGCCTACGCTATTCACTTATATTTGCATAATAGAATACGACAGTTTGCTAAAATTTCTTTAGCTGATTCCAAAAAAGCTAATTTGCAGAGAAAGAAATTAGCGAAGTTAGCTGAAACCTAATTCTAATTCGTAATTTATTATAAGACTTCGAAAAATAATTTTCGATTAATTTGAGTGTTGCCAAAGAAAAAAATATTCGTTAATGGTCTTTCTTTAAGAGTGACTATAAAAATGTTAGAATATTTTAGCTTCGTTGCAAATTCCATTTGATTTTAATAATATCACATTTAAGAGTTCGTTATTTGTAATAGAAAATAATATCTTATGATGTATCCTATTACTTGTTTGTGATATATAGATATAATAATTATAGTTATTATATAGTATCATTATATTGTAAAACAACAATATGCAAAAAAATTAGTTCTTCGTCACTATATTTAAAAGTGTTTGAATATCCGGGACTAATACAAAATAACGAAAAAATCAAAACAACAAATTAACGAAAAAATACTGAAAATATACATTAACGAATTATAAAATTGACCAAATTATAAAATAAATGAAATGTTAAATCCCCATAAATATTTCAATTCCTGAAATTTAAATTTGCCGAAAATAATTAAAAATGTATTAATTAAAATGTTAATTTTATTTATAATTTTTTAATTTAATTTTCATAATTGGGCAATTGTATAATTCGGCAATTTTATAATTCAGTCAATTAAAAATCTTGTAGTTATTTGAAATTTTATAATTCCGTCATTTATAATTTCGACAATTTTTTTTTCTTTAATTTGTGTATTCGTTATTTATTTTTTCATTCTTTTTTATAAGTCGACCCGAATATCCATGCAATTTTTTTTTTAATTATGTCAATTATGCCGCTTTTTCCTGTATTAAACAAAATAATAAGTAAGTAAATAAGTCTCATTTAATACCTAACGTAACACCATCAAGAAAAAATTATTTTAAATAGTTTTTTATATTTATTTTGTAACTTTTATGCATTTTTCCTATGGTATTGCATGGTTTTGTAGAACAAAGTTACTACTAGCGCCGCGCACGGCCGTTTTCAACTCTCATGACACATTTTTCACATTTGGCAGTATAGTGAAAGCACCCCCCTGTCTATAACAAACAGTTCCCTACTCTATAACTTCCAATTTTAATATCTTGCGACAGATGTTTTTATAAAAAATGTGGCTGTGAAGTATGTTGTCCCATTTTTTTCGGAATTTCCAGCGTATATTTTTTGGCAGTGCCAAAGTGGCTATTTCTGTCGTTAATATCAATTTCTAACATTTCTAGAAACGTTCGTTAGAAAAAAAACTTCAGTTGAAGAGGTTATATTCCTTTAAAGGTGTTGGAACAGTGTCCCGAAAAATAGGGAAATCTGTGAAGCACTCAAACTTTACCAATAAGATTCGATAAATCCGGATTAAGGTTTTAAAAACGCACTTTGAAAATTTTTTGGACCTCGGAAGGGGCTTCGCGGTGGCAGGACCACAAAGGAATAATAAGGAGACCGATCTTCGTACATGCGATTTGTTAGGAACAACGGCACCGTAAGTGCCAGGCCTATTAGTAGTAATCACTCCTCAATGATTGCGCAAGCGCACCGTGTCCTTGCGTGTCCTCTTCACACGTACGTGAAAGTGCGAGTGAGAAAGCTTTTGAGAATAGAGTATGTTAGAGAGGTTAACTTCTTTTGTTGATCATTATACGAAATAAATCCATAAATAATATTTTTAATATTTGTGAAAGAAGTGTGAACTATTTTTGGAAAGAAAAAACATAAGTAAGTACATTTTTAAACTAAAACGCGACGAAGAAATTATGAAATTAACGTAAAGTTTATGTGTTTTACGGTGCGTAATTGTAAGATACTTGAATATTGATCATGTTGAAAATTATTATTAGAAGATATAATTGTTATACAAATATTTGAATAACATTAGTAAATACATATTTAGAAGCAAGTATAATTTCATGAGCAATGACAATTGTAAATAGTTGGACATAATGAAGCGATGCAATTGTAATTGTGAAAGCTAATTGTTGACTAATGTTACAGAAATGAAACAGGAAAACAAGAACAATCACAAGGAATTTGATTTCACGCACTTGAGAAGAAACCTAAAGAAAGATATGTTACCCTCAAGACAGTGGGGTTACACGACAGAAAGTACTGCTTATTGTGGCCTACAAAAACTTGAGGATGATTTGAACGTCAGAAAAAGAGTTGCTGTTTTACCTAATATGCACGTGAAAAATATATTTGGACAATAAAATTATGCCGCTTACGGAATTTATAACTGTTGTTAGTATGGAGCAGTTTATTGCACTTTTAAAATGTGTAGATGAAATTCCATTACCAGATTATTGAATTATTTGGTTATACACGTATGTATTAGTTATAATTTATGTTTTATTAATTATAATTTTGTTTATATTTTTTTACGTCAAGTATTATACGTACTTCGCCTCAAATATTATACAAACTTTGCGTTAAGTATTATACGTACTTTCCATCAAATATTTTGAAACATTTTAATTTAATCTTGTATTTACACCTTTATTGTAAGAACGTTAGATTTAATAAAATTATATTATTTTCAAATAATTTGGAAATCGACTTCCATAATATTTACTTGACTGCAGCTGATACGCTGTGCATTTACTTTCAAAAGTATAAATAAAACATTAAAACTATATGAAAAACGAGATTCTTTATTAGCAATCGAACAATTAACATTCGTCGGAAGGAGATACTTCTTTTTCATATTTAAAATAACCCTTCATTATCTATCTTTGGTACCTATATTTATATCTCTCTTGCATTTCTTTGGCACATTGAAAATATCCCTTTCTAACATTTTTGAACATATACTGTGTTATACTTTTAATATATCACGACAGAAGACGCCGCTTTTAACATAGAGAATTACTATTTACAAGAACACTAATTTTCTTTGTCCTTTAAACTTGCCGGTTTAGCAATGACAGTCTTGTATTTCTTAGCTTTAATTTGCATCCTAGTATCAGATGAATTTGTTATGTCAGACAGAGACTTTCTTTTTCTCTTTCGGGCGGGCTTTGCAGGAATTTTCGGCTGTGCCGGTTTGAAGTAGTTGGAAACCTCGTTTTTAACGTTGCTGTGACTCTGTACGTCGGGAGCGTACGCCAGTTTAGATAGTTTTCTTTTCTCGCGAGTCTTCTCTCTTTCTATCGAATCATTCTTATTTGCCTGCTTGCACAGAAAGTACATTCTCATAGTTAAGTAAAAAATGATTATCCTGCGAGTTAGTGATTTTGAGTGATCGATACAACCAACCAGCTGCGTTGATGGTAGCGTCTCTATGGCATTCGTGACATCGAAAAGTGTTTCAGCGTTCAAATCTTTTGTAGAAATAGCTTTGAGGGCACCCTGCTCCAGAAGCGAAATTAAATCAAACAAATCCTTCGACGGATGTTTCAAGTAGCCGTAAGATTTCAGTTTAATAAGTTTATGGCTCTTTGGAATTTTTTCTTTCGTTGTGTCAAGAAGGAGTTGACACTTACACTGTTCGCAAGGATTTTTTTCTTTAAAGGTGATAAATCTATATGCCTTCCTGGCAACAAAACCAGACATATACGTGAGAACATAATCTGAGGTGAAACAAGCAAAATAGTCATGATCTTCAAGGAGAGTGGTAGCGTGTTGTAGGCGATCGCAATTAATTCCTTTATCGATGATTATGTCGATCTGATTGGTCCACTCTTGACACCTTTCGTCCGCATTTGTGATATCCTTTATATTCAGAAGAACATCTAGTATCTCGCCTCTAGAAATATTGCTACCTTTTGGAGGTTTAACTAATGAGTACGTTGGCACAAGGCGGTACATTTGTATGAAAAGGATGGAGTCTGGATGATCATTAGATCCACAGCAATCCCTCATCATACCAAAGAAACGCTGAAATCAATAATTTATAAATATTACAAATAATTTAATGTCTAATTAACCAATTAAGTAATATTTGCCTCCAAACTGTCCTGGTTCAATCGAGCAGTCATAAGGTACAAAAAATTACAGTCTCTTGCAAGAAATTTGCATATTTCTAATGCAGCTCGCAATGATACTTGCAGACCATAGCAGGTTGAATCTGTTCAAAATTCGTGGCCATTGCGTTTCGCTTTATCTTCCCACACATCGAGATGGACAATAAATTCTTCGATTATCGAAAAAAAACATAAAGCATTGCAACTGTAGTTTTCGTAATTATAGATTACACAGATTAATAATATCTGTTTCAGAATATTACCTAATAACCAAATAAGAGTAGAATAACCCTGGCGAAAATATCGGATAGGAATTTCTTCCGAACCAGTCCGAATCATTCCGGAATCTGTATCCGAACCAATCCGAGTCAATTCGAACGAATCCGATAAAAGTTCTACATTTCGTTGGACCCAAATCATTTAAAAATTAATCCGACTCAATCCGAACTCCAAAACGAATCAATCCGAGCCAAATGAATCCGAATTAGGATTGATATACACTGAATTTTCAATCCGAATGAATCCGAGTTCGGATTGAATTGGATTCAATCGGATTGAAAATCGTTTCAGGTCAATCCGAGTTCGGATTCATTCGGATTGTTGTTTTGGATTTATTCGGATTGGAAGTTCGGATTAAACCGAATTGAGTCAGATCAATTTTTGACCGATTTGGATCAAACCAAATGTAGAAATTTCTTCGGATTGGTTCGAATAACTCGGATTGGTTCGAATTAACTCGGATTGGTTCGGAAACAGATTCCGGAATGATTCGTGCAAATAAAAAATGAACCTCGAATTTTGGGACATAGTTTGGGGGAGGAGGTACGCTGAATTGTGAAGGAGTTCGCCTGATTTTGAGTGGAATATCTGCAAAAACTTTTTAATTGGTGGCTTCTTGGCAGTAAATTTGAATCATGACTATCCCACCAATCAAAAAGCTCTACCTGATATTACAGTCGAAACGAGGCGAACTCCTTTACATTTTAGCGTACGTACTCCCCTAAAATATGTCCGAAAAAACGGCGGCAAATTTGGACACACAGATTTGCCTCCTTGCTATTACTCCATGCTGTATATAAAGCTGACAAAAAGACATTTTACTGTTGTGCCTCCTGCGGTAAGGCAGTTTGCGAAGAGCACCTTATACATTTCTGTAAAGATTGTGCCAACTGAATGCTTTTGAGTCAATTTTACTATTTTTGTACAATAAATGTGCATTAACATTCAATATCCTGCTTTTCCTATAAAATTACCTGCATGAATCACTGTAAAATATTCTCATTTTTCAGGTCTTCAAATAATTCAACTTTTTGAAGCCGCCGCCAATGGGCCTATATTTTTTTTGAAGGTCATAGTCTAAGCTTTAAAACCTTGCAACGCTTTTTTTTATTTACATTTTTTGCAAAATTATGAATTTTTAAACAAGTATCGATTTTTGTCTATATTTTTCCCAAATTTCAATTTTTAATTAAACAAGTTTTATACTATTGACACTAAGAACAATTGGGTCGTGTAGTAGACACTTCGAAAAATAACCCTGAATTTTATTCGATTTTTCGAAAGCCAGAAACAGTTCAAAAACTGAATAGGACTTAAAAGACCTTGTGTGTAAACGGAAGGTGGGAAAAAGAAGTGTGTAAAAGGAGGGTTAATTATTTTTCTTTTCACAGCGCGAAAAAAATTGCCGGTTGCAAAAAGAAATCAAACTCATAACCTGCTAAACATGCTTTATTCTGTTTATTTTCAAAATTTGTCTCACTCGCTTTTTTTCTGTGCGTGAGAAGAGGACACGTCGCGCTTGCGCACTCACAAAAGAGTGATTACGACTTACAGGCCTGGCACTTACGGTGCCGTTGCTCCTAGCAGATTCGAAAAAGTTTCCCGTGACAGTACGGTCTCCTTATTATTCCTTCGTGGGCAGGACATTGGTTAAGTCTGGTTTTTCGAAAAAATTACGGCTACTGCTGAAAAGTGAGAATGGAAATGTGCTGCAACGACGTGAAGTGTGAAGGAAGACGACTAACGTGGGATGACTGCTGATAGCTTGACAGTTACTATGAAAATGCACGGTCGGTAGAAGTCAAAACTGCATGCTGCTGCCACCACCTGTCTTAGCGGGAATTTTACATTTGAATAAAAAATGCAATATGATTTTTTTTTCTTTTTTTTTATCCACAAGTCCAAATGATTGGTGAATGCAACAGTGTCACTGCAATTTAAATAAAAAATTAATTTCTTCGTAGAATAATAAACGTGGTCCCGGAAGAGGGAAAATGTACAAGTTATATAAGGCTGCCGCTGCGAACTCGCTGATAATAATCGATAATAATTTTGCAATTTTCCTGAAAATTATTTATTGAATTATTGATAAATATTGTCTTGACATAAATTATAATAATTTTAAAACTCATAAAATTATACCCTTGTCGTTGTACATATATGTTGTGTTGTAACGAACAAGAAAAATATGGAAATGGCACATTACGTAGAATCGTATAAATAAGGTAAGTATTTTACACCCTATTCTCGCTTTATAGAACCATAATATTACTTGCATTCTCAGAATCTAAGACGCCCTCAGAAAGACACACTCAGGCACATCACACACTCAGGAACCTCACACAGGTTTTCTATTAGTAGAGAGAAAATTATCATTTGAATATCTTGAAGGAGAAATATAAATTTCTCATTGAAAATATCAACATCTTCAAACCTTTGGACATTTTAAAATCATCGACCCTTATTCGCAAAGATTTATTATTCTTAGATATCGAGATAGTGCACTCGGAGAGATTCAATGTACAAATTAATTATATTGAAATCATTCTATGCAGCAGACTTCGAACTTGTTAACAATTTTTTGCAATAAAAATTTGCAACAAATAAGCAAATATCTACTTTACTGGCGCTTACTTTTTACAAACTCTGGTCCACATACATACAATGAGATATCGAGTTTCAAGTTTTGAGATGGAAGTAGAAGGTAATCAATAATTGTATCTGGTCCAACGCGTTTGTATTTGCAAGACAAAAATTAATTTTCATACGTTTTTATTTTATACTTATAAACATTTATGACCAGATAAACCGTCTATAAGGGGCCGTTCATAAATCTTGCGACGCTGGAAGGGGGGGGGGGGTTCTAAACGTCACGTGACAAAGTAAATCGAATGAAATTGTCTGTTCATTTTATTTTATGTTAGTTTATCATATCGAGTACGAAAAAAAATTAAAAAAATGTTTTTCATTGACATATTAATAATAATAATCGACAAGTTAGTGTTCGCAGCATGAAGTTGTTTCTGTTCGCAGCACGGAGTAATAATAAGGAGACCGATCTCCGTACGTCCGTTCTGACTGCGGTAACTGCACCTTTATTGCCGAACTCAGCCGTTTCTAATCAGCACACTATGGCCATTTGGACATGCGCACTGTGATTTGCTATCTCCTTTTTTCCCGCGAGAAGTGTGCTAGTGAACGCCAGTGCATGACAACCACTCTGTGATGACAACGGCAGAAATTGAGGTTATATCAATGTTCTGCAACTTATGGCAAAAGTTTTTGCAAAGTTAAGTGTAAGTCGGAAAGTTAAATAATCAAGTGGTAAAAATGGTAATAACAAATTTTATTTAAGGTTACTAGGAGAATTTACAGTGATGTTTCATTTTTAAAAAAATTTTGAGAGAATATTCAAAAACATTTGAAACAAATTTTGGTGTATAAATAACAACAGAACAATTATTAATTTATAACGACTTAAAATTACAATAATTTAACTTCTAATTTTAAAAGTGTTTAGTCAAATATTAATAATGTTGCAATTGCAGAATAGGGGCATCACCTCTGTTTTGGCAGGAAAAAATTTTTTCGGCAAATAAACTATTGGAATCTTTAATTGAAGGATAAATAAAACGATTTGACGAGGCAAAAGTTAAAAATTATTGTTACTTTTGTTATTATGATGTCTCAAATATGGGTCTGTCATTATATCGGGATGATCATATTTAACTCACTGTTTAGGTGCTTTTAAACATCCGTACGGCCAGAAATGCTGTAAATAAGTAATTAAAACCCCTTTGACTAGTCACAAAAATAATTTTGGTAAAATCCCTACCCCTTTCCAACGTCTCGTGGGGGCGGGAAGGCACCCCTTTGACTGGTCACAAAAATAATGTTAATAATCGCGATCATAATATGATCATTCCGTTATCGTGACAGACCCAGATTTGAGACATCGTAGTAACAAAAGTAACAATAATTTTAAACTTTCGCCTTGTCAATTCGCTTTATTTATGGTTCAATTAAAGATTCTAATAGTTTGTTGCCGAAAAAAAATGTACAGCCAAAATAGGGGAGAGGGCCCTATTATGCAATCTAACCTTAATAATATTTACGGGGACATAACCTCAGTTTTCAATTGTTAATAAACACGGTGCTCACTCGCACTTTTATCGCGGATGAAAAAGAGATAGCAAATTACAGTACGCATGTCCGAATGGCCATAATGTGCTGATTAGAAATGTCCGAGCTGTGCAATAAAGGTGCAGTTACCGCAGTCAAAACTCGAGGCGCTTTGTACAGCATGATCGGTCTCCCTATTATTACTCTGTGGCTCGCAGCTAATACATTCTGTTCGCAGCATGAAGCTGGTTCGCAAAGATGCTTTTGTTTTTTTATTCCAGTTTTTTTAAATTTGTTCTTTTTATTATTTAAAGGATTTAAAGTTAAGAAATACAGAGGTGTAATAGAAAATATTGTTTTTTCATGTACTTAAATACTTGGAATAAAGAAGAAGCATAACGTTATAATATTAGACTTCTAATGTTAGTTTCAGTAAGAATAATAAAATTGTTCAAATCTATTACAATCGCACTGTTTTAATTTCAAGCCCGAGTGAATTATTTAACACAATCTGTATCCTCATCTTCTCCAGATGCTCAGAAAATTGTCAATTCCCGTACAATTTTTAAGTGGGTTTCCAGCCCATCGAGAATAGGGATGAACAAACGCACTATGTTTGCCACCCCCACCCTGTCTGAAACCCTTGGCAACCCCTTTCGAAAGTCCGTATTTTGGGTCGGTTTCCAGCCCATCGAGAATAAGGATGAAACCGACGCAAAAATAAAGCTTGAGTCTCCCCCTAACTAATTCGCCAGGGTTACCACCTTTTATCCTGTCCGAAATACCGGACAACCCTCTTTGAAAATCGGAAAAGAGCCTCTGGGCGTAAGCATGTAACAGTTTACCCTGCACGTATCAGGCACAAATTGTTAACATAGCTGGCCACCCATGAGAGATGGAATCCATCCAAGACTTGACCTTTAAGTCGCATTTTTGTAGAAGATATGGAGGGGAAAAGAAAAATGAAAAAAATTGGGTTTACTCGAAAACGGCTCGGCGGATTTCAATGATCAACAAATATATGTTGCGCAGTCAATGGGGGCAATTTTCCAGGATTTTTTTTTTAAATCTGACAAAAAATTATGGGGGAAAAAATGTTGAAATTTTCAACAACAAAAATTTAGGTTACGTTTGAGATACATTCCAAATTCAATTTTTTTAAATCCTAGGGCTGACTACTCGAGCATTTTTACAAAATTTTTTGTAATTGTATCTTTGTAAATAATTTTTTAAAAATTAAAACAAAAATTTTGACTAATTTTTTGGTCAGAACATTTTTTTATCCTTTTGGTAAAGTGTGTTATTATAATTGTTAAAATTTAGTTAATAAAATGAAACTTGCTAACATTTTTAAAAATTTAGAGAAAAAAATTTGAGGACGATATTTTGGTCGGAAATTTGCAATATTTTTTCTGGAGTTTTTTTCCATTAGATTTGGTAAAACGCCAAAAAATAATGAAAAAAAAATTATTAATTTTGTAAAAATATATGCTCGAGTAGACAGCAGTAGAATTTTTTTGAAAATAGAATTTGGAGCGTATTTCTCAAATGTAACCTGACATTTTTGGTTGTTGACAATTTAAACATTTTCTCCACATAATTTTTTGTCAGATTAAAAAAAAAATGTCCTAGAAAATGGCGCTCATAGACTACGCAACATATTTTTTTTTCTTTGAAATCCGCCAATCCGTTTTTGAGTAAAACCAATTTTTTTCATTTTTCTTTTCCCCTCCATAGCTTCTAAAAAATTGCGATTTAAAGGTCAAGTCTTGGAGGGGTTCCATGTCTCATGGGTGTCTAGCTATGTCAACAATTTGTGCCTGATACGCGCAGGGTAAACTGTTACATGCTTACCCCCAGAGGCTTTTTTCCGATTTTCATAGAGGGTTGCCCGGTATTTCGGACAGGATAAAAGGTGGCAACCCTGGTGAATTAGTTAGGGGGAGACTCAAGCTTCATTTTGGTGGGGGGGGGGGGGACTGTAGTGCTTAGTACTTTTGACGAAGCTCATTCAGTACTACATTTTGAGCTTTTGCTCATCCTTATTCTCGGTGGGCTGGAAACCGAACCAAAAGTCGTACCGGAAGTGACCTTTTTCTGGGCATTTGGACAAGATGAGGTTAGGCAACCATACCAATTCTGCTTCAGCTCACTCTATACTATGATTCTGAGTTGGTTTTATCTTTGGACTTGACGGGCTGGGATTTTAGAGGTCAACGCTTGGACCAAAAACTATTGTAAAAATAATTATTTGTCGTAACTTTTAAACTTTTTTCGTAAAAAACTGTGTTTTATCTTTCATAAGAAATGACTGATAATATTATTTCAATTCTTAAAATCATTGATCAATTTGTCCCCCAGAGCTCAGATTTTTGGCACGATAAACTCAAATTAAAAACGAAAACATACTTCAAAAAATGCTCAGACTTTTTTGCAGTTAGGCTGAGCCATAACAAATTTCTTTGGTTTGCCCACCGAGCCATTTCACAGTGAGCTGAGAGGAGGACAGAAATCAATGTTCGCAAGCATTTTCAAATTAATTTTTGAAAGTATATTTCTTTTCTTCACTTATTAAGATATTATTTTACATAAGCTTACCATTTTTCCAGGTCTTATTGTCGCTTACTCAGTCCTTGTAATGTAGGTCAAAGCTAATAATGTATGTTTCTTATTCATAAGTTTAACATGCCTTTTTTGTATTTTTGAATAATTTTAATGAATAAGGCTTCAATAATAGAATACTTTGAATATGCCAGCTTATTTTTGAGGCATCTGTCAATGTTTTTTGGAAGGTCATAGGGAAGCTGCAAATATGGCATAAAGGCAAGTAGCCCTTCGTTCCTCTGAGAATGTCGATGGAATTCGGAAATATACATACTTTTTCATCTTATTCTGCAGACGGGTCATTGGCAATGATTGTAACGGATAAGGTGACCAAGCATCAGTATCTCGATGTTAGCTTATATCTTTCTTATCATAAAATAGAAGAAGCTAAAAGCAGATGTTACCCTGAAAATATTACAGTACGTAACTGAACAAAGAGACTAAATTCAATTGCAATCACAAGTGGGGTTTTGATGGTAGTTCGGGCCATTCAGCTCATAAACAGCGATATCTGGAAGATTGTAATGACCAAAATCTTCTCATTACTTAATTTGTTCCCTTAGAGCTGTATACGCAAGAATATAATTCATCTGAAAAAATAATTGTATGGAAAAATTATCGCCCGGCGTCCTGTAGAAATTGTGTACCAATTAAAACTCGAAAGAAATAAGGGTTTAAAACGCCGCCAAATAGTACATTATTACTAGCATTAAATACAAAATTATATTAAAAAAATATATGTAACAAGTTAACTTACTACTTTAACTTTACAATAGAAATAGAAATAAATAAATAAATAAAAAATAATATATATA
>CAKNWT010088539.1:0-10081 GCA_932066315.1 Andricus coriarius | reverse complement strand
CCGTTAACATTTTAATTCTAGAAGATGATAAATTGTCCTCTCGGACTAATTTCAGATTGATTCAGACTTGTTCCGGATTAGACTGGACTACTTTCTATTTATACTTTACCGAAAAGTATTTCAGCTTCTGTAGGAAGGGGTGCAGGGTGTGAAGCCTCCGCCAGAAAAAGAAGGAAAAATATTCTGCTTCACACACCTCTATCGGTAACGGTTTATCTCAACCACTTTTCTCCGTTTCGGTACAGCACTTTAACCTCTGCTTTGACCGCTTTGAGAAACAAACGTTTCTCAGAAAAGTAAAACTTAATTTCTAACGTCATTATCATATCCACGTTTTTGGCTTGGGAGCGCGTTTTGACTTTTGACACATGATAATAAGGTTATTAAAAGGGAATTAGGACTTGAATAGTAGGCCTCACCGCAAAATTAATTTACCGGTCGATAAGTGGGAACTTACCACCAGGGGCGGATCCAGGTAAGGATTTTGGGCGGGGTGGGGGGCACCAGAGCTGGTGGGGAACATCGCTAAAAAAGGTTGTTCGAAAGACTTATTATTGTTATTTTTTCAACTTGTCCTCGAGTGAACCCGGTTTTTCATCATAGCCATATCCTTAGTTCGTCTTTTACCGCTGTTATCATTACACAGCGGCCGCGAGCATTGGATGTGACAAAAATCGCCTCTGGATGCTTTCTTAGAGCTTCCATCTGCCACTCCACAGGTTTTTAGTCGCTTATTTCCGGATGGTCTAGAAAGTTTCTTACAATGTGGCAGGTGTTTAATAAAACCGTCTTCTGAGCTGCTGCCAGTATCCTACTGACTCCTAAATGAGAATAAATAGATCAATGTTTCACACTCCTCCATATTGTTTTTACTTCATGCCTTAGCACGCTATACTTATGGATCTTGGTTGTATAGATGGCCTGCGAATTTCGGTTAAGCGGATAAGCAATGTCTATTATATAGACTCTTCCACCTTTTTTTCTCGCATCACGATGGCGGATCGATTGGTTGGACGTAATGATCTGTCTGGATAGTGACATCCCAATATAAGATGTGATCTTCGTTTTCTAAAACGGGCATTGGAATGTGTCTATAGAGAGGCTTCCATTCTGTTAATAGTCCTAGGTTTAGGGCAAATTGTTGATGTATAATGCCCGCCACACCATTATGCCTGTGCATATATTCTGTTTTAGCCATTACGCGACAACCATTAATATTGTGCTCGATGGAGAGGCCCATGAATATACCCCAAATTCCATATTACCTAAGGTTCACTTGACCGAAATTCAAATCGCCGAACAATCATTTATTATAATTTTTATTTTGTTGAATTTTCCACTCACATAACCTCTATTGGTCCTAATTACCAAGTATCATAATTTCTATTATACCGAATTCTCATTTGGCATAATTTTCATATTTTCGAATTTTTATTCACCATAATCTTTATTCATCCTAATTTTAATTTAATCTAATTTCTGTTTATCCGAACTTGTATTCGAGATCAATGTCATTTTTCCGAATTTCGACATAACCTAATATTCATTTGGACGAATTTCTATTTGTCATATTTGCATGCGCCCTAATTTCCATGTCACCGAAATTTTATTTGTCCTACCAGACTTACGTTCAGATTCGAAGTAGTAGTTTCCCATCTAGATGTATTTAGTCTAGCCGGTAAGTCAGGTGAAGATGACGTTGTGAAAAACTTCCTACGATACCAAATACATTAGGCGTGAAATTCAATTGCGGTTTTTGTTTAGAAATGCATCATCAAAATGCAACTTATGTGGTCGGTCGGTAACAAATCCCTGAACAATAATTCGCAAACATTTGCAAAAAATGGATGCAGAACTTCCTAGATAAAGATTACGAGAAGGAAGTGCAAACTGAATCACAAAAACAATTTGAACAATGCATACTTTAATTTTTATTTAATCTTATCATCTACGCAATACTATCAGTTATTATGTATCGGCAGCGAGAGAGGGAATGGGTTGCAGGTGTTCTGTAAATAAGTCATATTATTCCTCAATTACATTTGTGAATAATTTATTGGAAGCCAATTGAAAACGTTTTTTTTTTAAATGCTCATTTTTTCACTTGAGATAATTTTAGTACTGAAGGTGCAAATTGCACCTGCAACATTAGAATTAAATAAGAATTTCAACTCTTATCTACAAAGGAAAAAGACTCAAAACTCTAAATAACTAATATTATACAAATTCTCTTTCAAAATTAGTTATGGTTAACAAATCAAAAATTTTCTTTGATTTTATACATTATTTTTTACGATGCTCATTTTACCCGAACGTGGAATGTAATTGTAAATTACCGTTGTACCTTTCTTAATTGGTTTCCAATAAATTGTTCACAAATTTAATTAAAGAATAATGTTACTTATTTACAGAACACCTACAATCTATTTCCTCCCTTATTTCTGATACATAATATCACTTAATATTGCGTACATGATAAGATCAAATAAAAATTAAACTATATGCATTGTTGAAAAAGGTTTTTGTAATTCAGTTTGCACTTACCTTCTCGTATTCTTCATCTAGGCAGTTCTGCATCAATTCTTCGCGAATGTTTGCGAATTAGTGTTTAGGACATATTACCGACCGAACACATTAGCTGCATTTTGATTAAGCATTTCTAAACAAAGACCTCATTTGAATTTCGAGCCTAATGTATTTGGTACCGTAGGAAGTGTTTCACAGCGCCATCATCACCTGACTTACCGGCCAGACTAAATACATCTAGATGGGAAACAACTACTTCGAAACTGAACAAAAGTCTGGTGGGACAAATGAAATTTTGTGTGACATGGAAATTATGGCGCATGCCAGTTCGGATACCTAGACATTAGAATAATTTAAAATTAGAGAAAATTAAATTTATGACAAATGATAATTCGGATAAATGTAAAATATCACAAATGGAAATCGTTCGAAATGAATATTAGGTTATGTGGAAATTCGGAAAAATGAAATTTATTTCGAATATAAATTCGGAAAAACAAAAATTAGATTAAATTAAAATTAGGATTAATAAAGATTATGGTGAATAAAAATTCGAAAATTATGCCAAATGAGAATTCGGTATAATAGAAATTATGATAATTGGTAATCAGGACAAATAGAGGTTATGTGAGTTGACAATGCGACAAAATAAAAATTATAATAAATGATTGTTCGGAAACTTGATTTTCGATCAAATGAAACGCAGGCAATATGGAATTTGGGGTATATTCATGCGCCTCCTCAATCGCCGGTCAACCACGTCTTGATGTAACACGCGTTTGCGGTAATATCTGGTGCTGATAACCATGTCCTGAATCGCTATGATGAATCCTTACGTTTCTGGATACAGGACTCCCTTTCTCAGCCAAGTATCAGATGCCTCACTATCCACTTCATATTGACCTAATGTTTTGGGGTGCTCGCCGTGTTTTGTTTTCTGTCTCCTTTGCGTCTGTCTCCTCTGCGGAAAAATTCAAGGGCATTTAGCCCAGATTCGCTTTACAAATGGTGTTGTAAAGCGCAACATCGCGCTTGCTGTTTAAATGTTCTCGCAAATATATAACTTGTGACTTACAGTTTCTTGACATCTACAGTCGAATTACTGTGGTGCATTCGATGCTTCGTCATTTCTACGCGGACGGTTCTGTTTAACCTTTCAAGGTCGGTGTTCGACCATTTGATAAGACCAAAGGAGTACTTGAGGAAAGGGATGGCATAGGCGTTGATTGCCCTGATCTTGTTTGCCGAGTTAAGAGAACTCTTCAGAATCAATCTGAGTCTTGTAGCGAAGGCAGTCGTTAGGCTTTTTTCAACTATCGTATGCTGAATACTCTTAGATTCGAGATTACCCAGGTATTTAAATGACTCGCCTTCAGCCATTGACTCGATGTCATTCTTGAAATTGTTCTCTAGCTCTGCAGTCCCTCATTTTACTCTGGTTAACTGCACTGTTCTGCATTTATCAAGATAAACTCCATGTCGATATCATTGGAAAACTGCTTTGTGACAGCGATCACTTGCTGCAGTTTCTGGTCCGAACTGGCGTATATCTTCAGGTTATTCATGATAGAAAATGGGTCACTTGATGACTACCCTCGTTAACATTTATTCGAAACCCATGAGACATGCTATTAAGTGCACGAAAGGAGTCTGCTTAAAAGATACCCGTCGTAATGCGTATTAATCTAGTTATCCTTAGTTCTCCATGATTAAAATACTTAATTCTTGTACCCCAAAGTATCATTACACAACTTAGAAAGTCGATGATGCAACAGCAACAGCGTCCATGATGGCTAGATCTTTAATGCCCCGCGAGTTTTTACAACAACTTTTTTGTTCTTCTGTTAGGATGTCATTCTCGTCGCCGTGAAAATATACCTTATCTGCAATGATAGCTGTAAGGCATTTATAAATTGTTGGAAGACAGGCTATCGGTCTAAATTCAGACGGATTTTGAACGTCTGATTTTTCAGGCAACATATACGTAGTACCCTTGAGCATAAAGTCTGGTATCAGGTCTGGGTGTTCCATGATCTTCTGAAAGCATCTTGCCAACGGAGGATGCACACATGTCAGGTACTTGTATCAGAAGTTGTGCACCATGTCCGGACCTGGAGCTCTCCAATAAGTTGCCCTTTTCAAAACCGTTGAAACATCTGAAGCTGTGATGTTAGTCAGCTCCATTTCAGGGTTGTTTCTTGCTCTTGCTTTCTCTAGTTGGAACCACGCAGTGTCCAAATTTCTTCTGTTAGATTTTCCCCAAACACCTAACCAGTAGTTAGTCATGTCTTTCAATTGACGGGCTTCGGTGTCTTGCTGGTTATTTTGCTTTACACTCAGTTCAGGATAGAACCTTCTTTCATCTGCCTGAAAGGTTCGATTTTGTTGCCTTCTTGCACTACTTTTCTTGTACCGAAGCAGTCTAGTAGCAAGAACTTCAAGTCTCTGCCTTTGGGAGTCTAGAATCTTATCCAATCATTCTGGGGCCAATGTCTCGATGTACCGCGGGTGGATGATTTTAGTAACATGGTGTATCAGCTTTCTGGTTCTATTTCCTTTCTCATATTGAGTCAATCGACCCAATTTGCACCATACTTTGCTGTCATCCATATCCAACCTGATCTTCCATGGTGGATCTCGAGCTCTTCCTTGAGCTAAGACTGCATTTGTACGCCTAGTTCTGCAGCCCAACGTTCTAACGGTTCCTACAGCTGCACAATACACAAGCGTTTGCACCTCTAACGCAGTTAGTGTTACTTTTAAATGCATAGGTAAAACCTTGCTGTTCAGATATCCTATTAGTGCACGCAGATCCTTTGTGATGTTCATTATGGGCAGAGAATGCCTTTGTGTTGGTTCTACATGTCTGAACTCTAGTAAAACATTACCAAAATTTCTTTCAGGTTGCTGTAGTTTTTCTGGGATTTCGCTGTTTGCATCAACGTTATTAATGTCTGGATGTGGCTCTAGTGGATGCATTACTTGATGTTCATTATCCCTAGCACATATGCCTTCAGCTTCAATCAGGTCTTCGTTGTTCACATCTTCCAAAGAGAGTTCATCAACAGGAAGCTGCTGTTCCTCTTCCATTTTGATGGCAGCTATGTCAACAGCGGAAAACAATCTGTTTCCAGATATTAAACGTATTTGGTTTGCTAAATTCTGCTCATTTATTCTTGTGGCTACCTCTTGGTACTTAAGTACGAAGACTCGATGTTGTTCTCTCCTCACACTTTGCCCACTTTTCTCTGTCAATAAATAAAGGCGTATAACTTCTGTGTTCATATGGTGTGTCCATTTTAATCGCCTTCTTGGTTGCTGAACTTCTGCTTCTGCCTCTGGTTGAATTAGGCCATCTACCTCTGGAGGATGTGGTGATGTTGGCTCATCAACAGGTTGAGGAAGAACATCAATAGCAGCTGCTTGAACGTGTGGCGCGGCTTTCTCTAACTGATTTTCATTGTCGCACTTTCATAGTAGAGACGCACCAATTCCTCTTTCATTGTGGTGTCCCACTTGATGCTCTCAAGAGATGGTTGGCTGCAAATAGCTAACGCTAGCTAAAGCATCCTCAGCAAGATCAGTTGATGTTCTACTGCTTACCGTTTGTCGCAGATCTTATTGCTGACCAGCTTTTTGATAAGTGAGATTTGCTTGACCATCTCGCAGCTCACCATCACCTCCATCGGGCATGCTGTGGCCCCCAGCAGGGGCTTAAGGAGCGCCCCGGCGACCCTCATGAAGCGACAAGCGTTTCAAAATATTTAATATGCTCTCCATGATAATTTATGGGTTTTGGTGTCCCTCTTAGTCCCTTTTTTCTCTGTTCTCTGCGTGTCCCGCATGGGAAAGACTGTCAGTAGCAGTGCTACCGCCAACATAGCCGTCAAAGGCATATGAGTAAATCTCAAGCCCTACCGCGAAACCAACGCGAGAACACCTTCGGTAAGGTTATTATTACTTTTTTCAATCTTTTCTCCGGTGAAACCGGTTTTTCATCATAGCCACGGACTAAGTCAACTGACTGACGAGATCAGGATGTTATAAGTTGATTTAATATGATATCTGAAATATTCTGCGATGATGTTGAAGGTACAAAACTAAGAGCATGGTGTAGTTCGGAGTTCGTCTTTCACCGCTGTTATCCTTTCACAGCGGCCGCAAGCTTTGGAGGTGACAAAAGTTGTCTCTGGATGCTTTGTTAGAGCTACTATTATTTTTGAGAAGCTGTAGGCTCCGGAAGCTACGATATTGGTTCCTTAACCAACCAATCCCGAAGCAGATGGAACGTGTACGTCATCCACTTCTGCTCCTTCTGTCCTAGAAGGTAAGCTAGAGCGGGAAATTTACACGAGATAACATTGTGCAACATTGTTCCTTGGAGTCAGGTCTCTAGCTGCGGATAACCTTACGCGACAGATGGGACGCGCGAGAGCTCTGGCTCTTGCAGTCAGCCACGTTACATTGGGCGAACTCCCCAATGCAACGAATTATGGGGTTACCTCACCAGTGTCGCACAGTTCCACCCACAATAGACCTTTCTCGGATGGAGGCCATGGTTCTGTTGGGAGTGGCAATAGGACCGAACCGAGGTGACGACCAGGCAATGGCCCCGGACAAACGCGAGCTACTTTTTTATATTTTGAGAAGTTGTAGGCTCCGGAAGGCACGATCATGGTTCTTTGTAGCAACCAATCCCGATGCAACCGGAACGTGTACCTCATCCACTTCTGCTCCTTCTGTCTTAGAAGTAAGCAAGAGCAGGACATTTACGCAAGATAACATCGTACAACACTGTTCCTTGAAGTTGAGTCTCTAGCATCGGATGAGCTTACGCAGCAGACGTCACAGTCGGAGATGAAAGTTTCACCTCTGGATACTTTTGTAGAGGTACCAATCTTTATAGAATGTTATGAGGAACAGTGTCGACAGACCAGATGAAGTGATCCCAGAAGAACAGCCTTTTGCATCAGCCTCGCGATGGACTGAGCCTGTCGCTGGCAAGCCGGGATTTTGTTAAGTTGGCTAAGAAGCGAAGCTTTCATACCTCATAGACACCCGATTTTGAGAATTACAAGATGGACTTTGCAGCCTTAGTCCATCACAATATCAGGCTTTGTAGCACTGAAACGTTGAGTGGGACATTCCAATAGATCTTACACTGATCATTTTCCACAACGGACTCGAGTTCCCCCTGGGCGTATGGTAAGACGGGCAATAGATCAACACTATAGAATTACCTAAGACAATAATATAAGACTTTCAGAGCCGCATTGTGTCTCTCTATGTACTTGTAGCATGCATACTTTAAGCATCCACTGAAAACATATCTAAGTGTTTCTGGCTCTTGCTTGCACGCTCGGGAGTTGGTATCGCCTATAGGTACATTCATTATGGGTTTGCGGTAAACTAAGGTGTCTATAACGTTGTCTTGACAGGCAAAAAGAAAACTCTCAGTCTCCGATCTCAATCCAGCAGACTTGAGAAACATGTTCGACAGACCCAGCGATAGTTTCTCTCTACGTATAATGCCATAGAATTCACCATGGAGGGGCTTGTCAGCATGTTCTTTTAGTAAAAGCGAATGTTCTGCTTCCTGTACACGACTTTGGATCACCAAAGGTGTTAGTGATGCTAAACCGTGTGTAGTGTCGCTGGAATCAAATGACTTTTGTAACTTTTTCTTTTTACAAAAGCGTCAATTAAATTTCAAAATCATACTCTAGTCTAGTCTAGTTGTAGTGTATATAAAAGTGACGCACAGAAACGAAAACGTGAAAAAGAAAAAAGTCTAAAAAATGAAGAATTTAAAAAAAAATTACCAAAGCTTGAAACTTCCTAAGCCGAAGTAATGTGTATCCATTTAAGGTCGTACCTTTATATTGTAGCATTATTCCACTATTCAGATTATTTATCTGTAACAAGTATTCATTTTTTCTCTACTTTAGTTGGTTTGATTCTAAATTTAACTGTATCGCTAAATCTTAGTTATAGAAACATGTCTACAACCGTTGATTTTTCGGCGAATTTAATTTTCTCCGTTCAGGAAATTGGTCCCGAATATATACATCGCCACCAATCCTTTAAGAGTATTAAACCTGAAAAAACCACGGTTGTAACTTTCGCTTTTGAAAGGATCTTCATATTGATCCTCTCCAATCCATAGTGAGGCCTGCAGTCGATCTTCTTGAGACTCTCGACCACTCCTGGCTCTACAGTTATTACAAGTTGAGTAGCTTTTCTACTCTCCTTGACGTTGATAATAATCCATCCTCCCGTTTTAATGGTTGGATTTTGTATTGCTATCCTTTTAAGTACTGCTGTTGATTCCACGGATACACTAGGAATCCAAGCCAGCAGCTTTACTGGCCTTGGCAAGTCTTTGCTGGCAATCACTTTGATCTTAGCTCCCATCCAAGGTTTTAATCCGTCAACAGCTTCAGTGAGCCAAGTTCGGGACATTTCATCCGAGCACCCAGCAAAAAAGAAAGAATTGATACGGATTGGGGCGAATTGACATTTGTGTAATGCGCGTGAATACCGTTTTCTGATTTGTTCAAACGCATTGAGACGCATTAAGATGAATTGAGACAGCGCGATTTGAATGCGTGTGAATTCATATGAATGCGTCTTCAAGGTCAATTAGAAAAAATTATTCAAAAGTGCATGCGTCGAGACTTGAAACAGCGATCCCTCGTGTATCAGTCCAAAGTACCGGCCACTGAGCTACGAGACAAGTTGATAAACATTTACAATAAATTCTGTATGCCCCGCACGTTGGTTTTTCTGTTGCGGATTAAATTGTGTAAACCAACAGGTGCTGAAATTCACCGTGTCGCGTTGGGGCGAATTCAAGTGTGTATTTTACTCTCACGAATTCAACATTGACCAATGTTGAAGCGTTTGCGTGGAGACGCATTGAAGTGTATTCGTCGACTTTAGACTTCCACCCCGTATTTGTACATATAGAAAGATAAAATTTGAAATACCATCTTCACGATTTTACACGCATTGACACATTGGTCCAATGCGTCATTGTCGCAAAGCGGGATTTGCAGGGTTTCTTAGTCTTTTCAATTCAATTCATATCAATACTTTCTTTTTTGCTGGACAGCTGACGATAAGTCTATAAGACACTATTGGACTGCTCAGGCGCCACTTCTTCTGTTCCCTGATTTCATTCGGTGTGCTACTATCAAAATAGCCCCTCTCTAGCAGCTCCCGACAATCAAACATACACGTAGCTTCTTGGCATAAGCTGAGTTGTAGGTGGCGCTGGGTGGCATGTAAACCTGAATTTGTTAACAAAGTCATGGCAGATGTACAGGCGCAGGCTCTATTTTTTACCTACTTTATTTAAGGGGGGAGGGTACGGTTTGTAAACGTTTTTAAACAACATTTTTTTTATTTTATTTTATGAATGTACAGCATCTGAAGAAAGTTGTACGAAATTTTTAGAGCATTTGGAGCAAAACTAAGGAAGATTCAGTGTACTAAAGATCAGTCGAGAACGACGCGTTCTGCGGAGCAGTTCTATACGTACGTTAGCTTGTTT
>CAKNWT010088534.1:0-10029 GCA_932066315.1 Andricus coriarius | reverse complement strand
AAATTACTCTATTCCGTACTTATAAACATACCTTGCATTTTTTCTTCACCTAAGTACTTTAAATTCGAGTATGAATTACAACTTAAAAATTCTTCCTTGTAGTTTAACCATGCGTGCCATAATGTCTATTCTATCCATTGCTACTGCGACCAAATATCGAAGAAAATTGTGTTGACAGTCGATGAAGGATCATCAAATGTTTCTTCAGCAGGCGCAGATGGAATTCTTCCTTCAGTTTCGTCTTCGCTGTTGTCTTTCTTGAAGGAAGACACCGTTGCAACTTCATTTCTCTGGCCACATTCTTCCAAATTCTCTTTGGGTTTAGGTATTTTCGTATTTTTTGACAAAAATCCATCTAGCTTCGATTGGCCCAGAGCCAAAAGCACCACCTCACTCAAAGTTCAAGACAGAATTATGAGGAAAAGTGGTGAGTTGAGGAGCTTGATCTTTGAGTCTTTGACCAAGTCCAGGATCATCCCCACCTAACTGTTCGACATTTTTACCTGCTTACTAACAAGTCTTCTACTAATAGTTCACCAGCCACTGTTCTGTCTATAGAGTATAGACCATTGTAGCGTTTATTGCAAGTGCCTGAGACTCTGAGACGCTGAGAGAGATAAATTTACGATCCGGGATATCCAGTAATAGTTTACTGTATTCCGGAAATTTTAAATATTATCCAGTATACTCCATCTATTGCCATAAATATATTTTTATGGTGTTTTTTTGTACTAAAGTTGGGGTTCATTTTGTCTTAAAATTAAATTCTCAATATTGTGCAGATGGCTCTTTTAATGTTAACTAGAAAAATTTTCCGTGTGACAAATAAGTGACCTGGCACCGCCAAGCGCTGCCAGGCCTCGACTACACCACTGCTTAGTAGCGATTGCGCTGCTGGATAGTGTAAGGGCATATAAAATCCACATGGCCGTTCCTGTGGGCCCCTGTTGTCTTTAAAATCGATTTTGAAAATTAAATTTTTGAAATATATGACCATGAAATTTCCTGCAAACCCATGTTTCAAAAATTAAATTTTCAAATTCGATTTTAATGACAACAGGGGCCAACCGGAACGGCCATGTGAATTTTATATGCCCTTACACTATCCAGCAGCTCAATTTTGATAAGGTACTATCATCGGAAATTTGTTTTCAGCTCGTACTGCTCAGGAGATGCGAGAATGCAGAGGGTGAGTGCATTTTAAAATGTTTTCATCATATCGGGGATGGAAGGTCTGAACCGGTACGAAAACAGGTTGTAATAATCTATTTCTCAAATCTCATACTCGCCGCTAGTCTTCTAGCGAGTGGATATTATATGAGCAAGTCCCTGAAACTTTTCAAATTTGTAATAAAAAAAAAAACCATTTTTTTTCAAAGCACAGCTTTGAGATCCTTTTTTTCTCTTTTAGTTAATCGAATAGTATTAGAAAATACAAGCTCATGATTTTTTCAAAACCTTTTTTTGAAAAACAGCGTAATTGACCCAAACTTGAAATTTTGTAGATATCGAAATAAAAGTATATCAAATCATTTTTATTAGCAGTTGAAGTTTATTCATTTTATAAATAATAATACAACGAATTATTAGTAACAATACAATAGTTACAAAAATTAAGTATAATAATAATATTAAATGTGAATATTTTCAACTATGTATTTTTTTGTCGCTTCTTTCTTTGGTTTTGTTACCTTTTCCAATTTTGCACTGAATTTTCCGCGCGACTTTCAGTGTTCGTTTACATATTTCAGTACACGCAAAATTCGCTCTATCTGTTTTGAAATCGAATCCAGTCAACTGAACGAATATGCAACTTATCCACCGTTCAAATCTCAAGTAAAAAGGATAAATATAAATTGGCTTTGGGTTATACATCAATTGGAAAGGTATTTTTATTGTGCCAATAAAAAATGCCTTCTTTCAACATGAGTGGCGCACCGACTACGCCGACTACAAAAGTGTTTAACTCGTATTTACAAGGCACCAAGATAAAAAAAATAGTTTCAGATTGGTATTTTGAAGTAAAACACACTCTATGTATTTATATATGAGTTCCAACAAACTTCTTTCTAACAAAAAAAAATAAAATTTATGAAGTTTTCGATTTTTTATAAAGTGTTACACTTAAATAAATTTAAAGTTACACTTCTAATTGAATTTTTTATTTTTTGCCTGATAGCAGCACATTCTTGAAACTGATTTTTTACGCTAATATGTATGGAAAGGAACCTAAAAAAAGTTTTGAAGTAATTTGTTCAAGACTTTTTTTATTTACAATGCAAAGAAAAACATTTTCATAGCGAGTAACACATCTAATTCTTGAAAAAATCATATATTTACGATTTATAGCTTCATAGCTATAATTGATGGTCCAAAATAAATCACTGGAGATCATTAGCCATTATTTTTCCAACAAAAACCCATTTTCAAATTTAAATTCGCTCTTAGTATACCCCGAATATCATGGAGTAACTAGAATTTTAAAAGTAATGGGAATTTGCTCATATATGTTCGTCTTTTTAGAGCAGGCTCATGCTTTTCTTGGTCTCTCTTTATTTTTTAATTTTCTCAATTTAATTCACATCAGGATTACAGATCATAATCTAATTTTGTATTTTTTCGCCTGTGTAATTTGTAAAGAACAGGTAAAGCAAATGTATCAATATTCAGAATCATGAGACCAAGAAAAGGCAGGTTGATTCTCGGCTCAAAGGAAGTTTAATTTGGTTTTTGATTTTAATCATTCTTTTATAGTCGGGCTTGTCCCTTGATACGATGAAACCTCGAGAGGATACTACTTTTTAAAATCATTTTTCTATATTTAAAAATGTAGAGTTTTTCTAGTAATCTAAATTCTTTTCGACGTCAGAAGAACTTGATTCCATTTTATGTAGCTTCTTGCTTCATTTTACATACACATACATACTTATAGTTGAAGGGGCATATTTTTTATTGAAATTCAATTATTTTTAACGAATAACATGTTCTTCTTATGATTCTACATTTTTTATAATTGTGATGCACTATTATTTTTTTAATTTTACTTGATCTTAAAATTGCACTACATTATTGTTTACCAAAATATCAATAAATGGTTTTCATTTTGTTTGAGAATGAAAAAGAAAGTTTAAAAGTACGTTAATTGTTACTTCAAATAGCAAATACTTCAAATCGACTGTCCCGAAGAATAAGTCACTAACAAAGTTTTCCGTATACAGACTGTATCAACTATATTTTACTTCGGTAGAGTGTCGTATCTCTATGTACTTTTAAATGGAGATACGACACTCTAGCGAAGCATAATACAGTTGATACGCTCTGTTTTTGGAAAAATTAGTTAGAGACTTATTCTTCGGGACAGTCGAAATAGTACTTCAAAATAGCTAATATTTAGAATAGGATGTTACTAATGGTTTAACCCAATGGAAAATGTTTGCCTATACAGTTTTCGTTCTAATCAAGTAAGACGCAAAAGCAGTGTGATGTGTTTTCCCTTATCAGTGTTTTACTTGAAAACTCAAATTTTGTTTTCTTTGTGAATAATTATTTCTATTGAAATAGTCATGATCTTTTTTGAATAAATTCTATTTAATGGATTGAATAAAAAACATTAGAAATAAATATCATTTATCAACAAGAAATGATTGAAATCTTTTTAAAACGGTGTACGATTTTGGGGATAATTTTGTATGGGGGGGAGGGGATGCCCTAACGTGGCCACAGGCTCAGGTGCTAGTTTAGGGTTTTTCGCACCGCACCGGGGCGGTAAAAATGAGAACCGTGGACTAAGTCTGTTGGTGTGATTGCTTTTTTCGTATTCGTAGATATAAATAGGAAGGCAGATACTTTTTTCTGGTATGAATATTTAATTTCAAGTAGGTAATGCCAGGGTGAAATATTTGTCACGCTAGTTTAATATTTTGCCCTGGAAAAATTTGTACTTTTTCAGAATTAAATTTTCTAAGTGGGACAAATGATCCTTCCAGTCAATAAATCATTTATCCGATAACAATGTGGATTATAATTTCCCAAATTTAATGCGTTTTGTCGATGAAATTCAAAGTGCTCGAGATAATGAAAAGGTTCAGCGAAATCTATTTTCTACATATTAAAGTTTTTTACTTAAATTAGGATTTCGAGCACAAGGCCCCTAAAATAAAAGGAGGATATGGGTTAAATGTTTGACCATCATTTAACGCACTGGTATTTCACAATGTATATTCTCCACGTCAGTCACTATGATCATTTGTATTTTTATTACTCACATTTCGTTTCATAAATTGACATTTTGAATTTTGTGAATTGGTATGTTTTTCTCAGCTTTTTTCAAGTATGTCTATTTTTTTAAACTAACGTTATTACGTAGTTTTGAAAATGCTGCGTCTAGTCGTCCCGAAAAATTGGTGAAGCTTATAAAAATTAATTTTTTTCCACTGGAATTTGTTATTCTTTTTAATAACTGAATTCTCTGCTTCGCTTTTGTAGTGAATTTTTCAAGTACCTATTTTTGATCACAAACAGAAAATATGATTTCACGTAAATTTTGTCTCCGAAATGGATTTCGGGCTACGTTTTTTAAAATGGCTGAATTTTATGACGATTTGAGTTCGGAATGCATTTTTATTTTCAGTGTTCAATTTAAAACACTGCTGTTAAACTTTAAGTGTTCTTGTGGTGAACTTGTTTTGTTTCCGATAATTTATTACAGAATATTTAAGTTGACTTTTTTCATTATATAATTACTACAATAGGAATTATGTAATTATTTAAACTTGATAGAAATTTTTCAGGTAATTGTCATTATTTTTTCTAACCAAATTGTGCAAAATTCAATTGTATTAAGTTTTTTTGTTTTTAGATAATAATTCTTTTTATGTTTACAGGTGACAAGTTATTCTAAAAAATCGTGCTATATTTTGCCCTAGAACTATACTTGACCGGTTAATCCTTCGAAAGATTCCGTAATACTAGCCACTGACAACTTTTTCCTACGGAAAAATGCTTTCAACAATCAAATTATTTAATATTATTTATCGAAGTGTCTAGGCTCACCGAATTTCGATGAACCCAGCCGCACTTTTCCAGTTCCACTGGACTCACCGAAAATATTTGTTCTATTCTCACCAAATTTCGGTGAAGCCAGACGCAGCCATTCTTTATTCATTAATCATTTTTCCAATATTTCGATAATTTAGAATATTAGCATTATTTTGTTTGATCATTTTCTCGGAGAAAACTTTCTATTTTCTTTCTTTTTAATAGACATTTTTTAAATAATACATTCAAAATATTAAAATATTTACGTAACACTTACTTCTTGTAGCAATCTTATTGAAATCCAATCCAGTACCAATTTCGAAATTCTTGAAATTGTCTAAACGTGGAATGCTACAATGGGGAAATATTATCCAAATATCGAATTTCAAGACTTTTGAAACTATCGAAAGCCATGCAAATTAGATTAAAAATTTTATACTTAAAATAATCGTAAATTCTTTATTTCTAAGCTATATTACAACATTTTTATATAAAAGATTTTTTTAAAGAATCACTTACTCCTCTGGCCAAAAGTTCTTTTTTTAACAGAACTGTTTTTATAATTAATATTATACTTGAGATAAATTGAAACACTTAAAACTTTCAGGTTTCTACTTGATAAATATTTCATGAAAAATCTTAAGCCCAGTGAACCTACTTTTTATTTAAAATACTACTTAACCTAGTTTCTAAAATTAAGGACAACTAACATGAACAAAACGGACGGTTTTTTTTGGCATTTTTATTAAGTTCTGCGAGTATATACAAAGGATAGAGAACTAAATAACTAATACATATTATAACTAAATAAACAAAGGCTGTTATAATAGTAGTAACGTGTGTTAATAGTAATTAATTTAAATAACATAATATTGATAACTGTAAGATCCGCGAAGCGCTGATCCTAACTCAACCTCTATGATGAAAGATTGAAAGGTATTTTATTGAAACTTCGTGCGTGCCTGATACTATCATACACATTAAATTTCATTCGCCTTCCCTAGAGAATCCGTCGAAATATACGCACTCTTCATAAAACCGCCTCCTCTCAAGTAGTCGTATCGTTTTGACAATCGCCGCTATCAAACTTCGCAATCACATCCGATAACGCTTTTTTTAGTTTATCAAAATATTATAGGCACTTAATAACACAACGTAAGATTCTCCGAGCGAATCTTGGCAATGCTCTACAAACGAATGTCTTTTTTCGTATAGCCGCAATTTTTTGTTCGGCATTCTTCGTTCCAAGTTTGAATCTGAATTATAAGATTCGTACAGAGAGCACCCATTCGCAATAGGCAAACCTTTTTTATTTCTTGATAAAGGATACTCTGTGACGAAAAACTGAAAGCTCTTACAGTCTGGGTTCCATTTCGTAAAAGGAAAACATTGCAACTTTTTGTTCTTGAAGAAAATGAAATAAATTTATTAGTTTATCAAAATTCTTTTACCACATGGAACCCTTTTCTGGTCTACAAAGTTCTAACTGTCGTTTCTGTTGATCTCGCTGAAAGTGGACGAATACACCTTTATCGGAAACCCGTCACATTATTACTGGCAAAATACCGGCTATCGCCTCTCGTCTCGTTTCTGTATTCGCTTGCTACTCCAACCCTTCTATAACTATTCAGCATTTCATCCATAATCGATAGAAAATGTTCCGGAACCTGGATGAAGTAACGCAAAAGCCTCGGGCTTTAAAACGACCTGACCAATATTTTTCTTTTTTCGAATATACAAACTGAAGCCGTCAATCAATTTTTATCAAAACGTTTTTGCCGAAGGCCGACAACCAGAGGCTTATAACAATAGCACTCTATAATATATATCGATATTCTATTTTCGAGGAAATATCGGTCTACATTCCATCTTCATTTCACATAGAATTTTGAAAATTTAGTTTCAACATGCAACAATTTTTGATAAGAGAACATTTTTATAAAAAAATATAGAAGTTCCACATACACAAATTCTTATAACTGTTCATATTTATATTGTATTTTTCAATGCAATTCTATTTCTTCAATCTCTCTTTTCATTTACCACAGAAAAATCCTGTTTCCAAAATTTGTTCGCTTTAGAGATTTATAAATAAATAAATGGTCCCTTGGAACCTCAAAATAGTTATCGAAGACGAAATGGAACAAAAATTGTAAAATTTATAATTTACTAGTAGGAAAATATTTTTTATTCAAGGGATCACATTTTGGAACAAGATTTTATAAATGTTAATTTTTAAGAAGCCTATTGGCTCTGAACACTTGTTATATCGTCTGTCATCAGAAAAATAGAACTCTTAAAACTTAAACTCAGTTTCCGCTTACTTTCCCTCCACCAATCGCTTTCATTCTCTTGCTTCTCTTCGTCCATGATTTCTGAATACGATTAGATCTCTGAAGATAATCAACTTGAATTAGGTTTAACAGAGCTTTTTTTTATTAGGATCAGGTTATTTTTTAAAGATATACAATACAAATAGATTCTATGAAACTTTTAATTTCCATTCGATTTTATTAATTCACAAAATTCTGATATCGTTTTCTCCTAATTCAAAAAGATCTCTAATTCTCAGACGCAAAAACGATACTCATTTTAATTTTCCAGTATAAAGAAAGTACAAAATTAGATTTTAATTGACTAACAGAAAACAATGCACAGCCCCTAATGTCAATTGTGTTGCCCTAATTAAACAAAACTACAAGTTTTAATAAACCCAAGTTTTAGTAAAACTAAGTTTTTAAAAACCGTAGTTTTTCCACGATGAGAGTTATTGTCGATCGAAAATGCAAGGGCCATTTTTCATTTTTATCGCTTCTTTATTAGACATAAAGGAATTTCTCAAATAAAACAGTTTGAAATGAACGTAGATTAGATTCCTATTTACAAATTAAGCTGATAACTGATTTACAATGATCAAGTAATCGATATAACTAATTGGAATTCGAGTATACAATCGCTTTAATATTAGAAGTAGTAAAGACAATACCGTAGTCTTTTAAAGAAGACTAAAATTAAAATTCCATTTTCTAGTCACGTATAGAAATAAATAAAAAGAATATCAAAAACAGAAATTTAAACTTTCCGCACAATGTGCTCAATAAATGCGTAATTGTGTACATTTAGTAGAAAAATTCAATTGACTTACATATATACAGTGCAATTTTCAGACTAAAAATAACAGTTAATCAATAATACTATTTGCCAACTGATTGATTTATTATGACTTGAAACTGATTGTAATAATATATCAAAATAAAAACTGAAGGTATTTTATTCAATTCACCTTAAATAATATCCAGAGCACCAATTTCATGTAAAAAAAAAAATTAATGAAAATCAAGTGTTAATTTCTTGCGTTTTAGAAAAGACATGCTGAATTTACTAGTGAAGTTTTCCTAGTGTTTGGCGCTAATTAAAGTCGCGCCTGACGTTATTTTTACTCTAAACTTGTAGTCACTGAATCAGAAATGGCCTTCGCAGCTGGTTTCAAGAATAACTATCATAGCGCAGTTTTGACAAATTAAACGAATTTTATTGTAGAAGACTCGAAAAAAAAAGTTTTCAACTTTTGAAGCGTCCTTATTGCGTAATTGAGCATACATTTTCCGAAATAATCACTGCTTTAAAGCATTTCGAAAATCTCAGACAGCTAAAATCGAAGCCAGACGTCGACTCGAATCCTTCTCGATATGCACAATTTAATTTCTTTGCTTTATCAGTAAGAAAGAATAATGAAAATTATAAATGTTCCTAAGGAAATTGTACAAGCCAATTTTAAAGTAATTTCGGTGCAAAATATATAAACAAATAAAGTTGAAGAACTGTACTGTTGAATGTTATATTTTTTATAAAGGGTTAAAAGAAAGCTGTTATTGACTGAACGAATACAGTAAGAAATTGAAAGCAATCATAGTATAGTCATTGGGGTGATTTATTTCAAAGCAAAAAATGATTTCTAATCTGAACATGCACAATTGCACAATTTGTCTTCATTTCGTGAATCATACCTCAAAATAATTTTTCGACATACATTTTGCAACAAGTGACGTCTACAGAAATTGATATATCGATTTGAAAATGTAGGAAAATAAATAGAGGGCACTAATAAACGTTTGTATACTCCTTAATTTCCGGAAATCAAAAAAAAAATCATGTGTAATTCCAAAAATGTAGGAGTATACAAACGTTCATTAGTGGCTTCTATTTAACTTCCTAAACTTTCAAATCGGTATCTCGATTCGTGTAGAAGAGAAATTGTTGCAAGTAAAATGTCGAAAAATTATTTTGAGATTAGTATTACATGGCCTTAAGGAAAATAATAATTACCCCGAAAGGGATTTGGCTTAATGGTATTCAAGTTCATTTAATCAACTTATTAAATATTTTTTCACAATTTTTTATACAAATTTGACATACGGTATGTTAAATACGAAATACAATAAGTAAATTAAAAAAAGTTACTTATCATAGAAAAATGTGAAACAAGTAAGACAAAATTACTATTTTCCTTAGAAATGAGTTTAAATATTTTCATTGAATTATTTACAATGATGGTAATATAAAAGTGGAAATTTGTATACACATACAAATTTAATAGATGCATTTTCATGACATTGAGAAAATACAAGCAAAAAAAAAATCAAGAAAACAGACAAAATTCCAATAGGGGACTTGTAAATCATATCCGATTTTGAATTTTTTTAAATAATTTGTAGTCAAAAAAGGTATAACTTACGGACTCATGCTATTGTGCGTGTTAAGATTCGAAAATAATTTTTTCGAATCGCTCTAATAGTGAAAGTCATAGTAGCAGTATTTTTTAATTTTTAATTTTGTACTTTCAGCAATATTTTATATTTTCCAGGTACTAAATATTACTTTTATATAATTTAAATATTTGTAGATAAAACCATTTTTTTAACTAATGTTATTCTAACTTTATTATTTATAAATTACACGCATAAATAAATTTAAAATTGACTGTTGAAATAA